>CM042879.1:7058219-7190719 GCA_023658055.1 Thaleichthys pacificus | reverse complement strand
CCTGGAGGGAGTCGGGGACATCCTGCACATCAACACTGACACACTCCTGTTGTGAACACACACACACACACACACATATCTGAGCTGTGATAGAATTCAAGAGACTAAGTAACTCTTTGGAGTCATCCATCAGTCTTCACATGGATCCACAGTGTGGGGCAATGACTCTGAACCTCTATCTTTCCCTTCCAGCCTCTGAACCTCTATCTTCCCCTTCCAGCCTCTGAACCTCTATCTTTCCCTTCCAGCCTCTGAACCTCTATCTTTCCCTTCCAGCCTCTGAACCTCCCTCTTTCCCTGTCTGCCTCAGTGTGTCCTGACAGTTGACCAACAGTTGCTTTCCCATTTCACACCTCCTGTTCATCCAGCGGATGCTTCTCTCCAAAGAGAACAGTGCACGTAGTACAAACAGTACAAACTGCACGTCGACAGCACAGCAGAACATCTATGTGTCGTTCTCCTCAACACTAAGCTAACCTTTCTAGTTGGCTGCCAATGTTTGGTTTTGGTCACAGCCAGTATGTTTTGTTCAGAATCTCCTGATAAGAGCTACAGGGAGTCACGTTTGACTGGTGTGTGTGCACGGTTGTCCACTCAATGAGTTACTCGCAAACCCTGATTGTTGGTATGTATGTGTGCTGGTTAAATAACCGACAAAAGCAAAGGTTGTTAGTTGAGCTGCAGATGTGTGTTCTGCTTAGCAGAGTCCTGGGAAAGGAGTCTGTGTGTCCCAGAGCTGACGGTGATTGAACGGAACTGTGTTCACATATATATTTACTCACATTTTTCAGTTTTTGCGTTATATGTGTGAGCACCTGTTTGTCCGTATGTGTGTGTGTGTGTGTGACACAGAGAGAGAAACAAAAGGAGAGAGAGAGACAGAGAGAGAAAGACAGAGACAGACAGAGACAGGGACAAAGACAGAGAAAGAAAGAGAGAGAGAGCGAGCGAGACAGAAAGAGAGAGAGATCGAGAGAGAAAGGGGGAATGAGAGAGAAAGAGAGCGAGAGATAAAGAGAGAACGAGAGAGAGACATAGACGCACACAAAGAAAGAGAGAGTTCCTACCTCAGACTGGAAGGCTTGGTTGTCCAGCCCAGTTGACGGGCTCTGCTCTCCAACTCCCTTCATCTCCATAGTAAACACTGAAACTACCTGAAACTTAGGAGGAAGTGCTCTTATACGGGCCTTACTCTCTCTCCCTCTCTATCTCCCTCTCTTTCTTGCTCTCCCTCTATCTCCCTCTCTCTCTCTCCCCCCCTCTCTTTTCTGACTAATCTTTAAAAGGAACTGGGAAGGGTGTGACATGCGCACATTAGTGACAATGAGTCCTTACTCTGTTCCACTGCTCTTTCCCTGTCATCGAGGGATATGATTAAGGCTATTTAGTGGGATTAGTTCAACAGTAACCTCTTTCTCCACCCCCCCCCCCCTCCCTTTCTCACTCTTTCTCTCTCTCCTTCTTTATTTCTCTCTCTCACACACAAGATGGCAAAAAAAAAAGAGAGAATAGGCAAGATTGTAAATCGGTTTACTTTGAGAAATCCAATGGCGCTGTCGAAACAGTGCCCCTTAAAAACCCGTTCCATAGGGCTGCGCTTTACCATCGCCATATGGTGGTTTACTGTGAGAACTGCACTTGTAATTTACACTTTAAACCACTAAATGGCGGTATTGAAGCGCAGCCCAATGGCGCTGTCGAAACAGTGCCCCTTAAAAACCCGTTCCATAGGGCTGCGCTTTACCATCGCCATTTGGTGGTTTACTGTGAGAACTGTACTTGTAATTTTCAATTTAAGCCACTAAATGGCGGTAACTAATAACTAATGACTAATGAGAAAACCCTTACACACACACTCATACAGTTACAATAGTTTTGTTCAAAATTTCATATCAAGCTTTCAAAAAAATTGTCCAGAACTTGTCCAGAACTGTTTCTGCAAGCGTGAGTCATATGATTCTCGATATTATGATCCACGGTTGGCACATGTGCTCTTCGGTCTTTCGTTGTCTGACGGAGGCCTTGGATGGGTCTTGTGAGGCCTACTGTACATCTCGGAGACTCGCCATTAAATTTGTTCAGACGTTGAATTAAATAACAAACATTTAGTGCGTCACCTCGGACGTCACTCCCACACGTGGAGAGGACATTGGGGAGAGACGAGCGCGCTCATTGATAGCTCTGTTGTCAATGCAGTGTGTGTGTGCGTGTGTGTGTGCGTGAGTGATGGGAGAGTGCGCGAGAGAGAGAGAGAGAGAGAGAGAGGGAGAGAGAGAGAGAGAGAGAGAGAGAGAGAGAGAGAGAGAGAGAGAGAGAGAGAGAGAGAGAGAGAGGGCACGTTTTAAGAAGGCAGATTTATTGCTCCATTTGAAATGGGTCCAAGGCTGACTGGCGCTGCTCCACCGTAAATGACGTGTTATTGATTCAGTACACGCCGGGAAACGTATCTTTACGATTATGAAATACAGGCTAATGATTTAATAAGGGGCCGGAGTCTAGTACATGGCGGTTAAAGAGGTGATGATGGGTGACATGGTGCCGTCTCCCGGTGCGGTCTCGTGACATGGGATTCATTTTCCCTAAAACGGAGACCACAGACCGTCTGAAAGTAGCCCACCTGCAGGAACCGTTACCGTTATTCAAAGATCTTCAACGGACAATTCCCCCCAGAAAACATATCCCTGTGCTTCCCCTCGTCCTTCATATATGAGGTCATTGTCCGTTGGACAAGGACGCAATTCGAGCAAGGTTGACCGATACTTGAACGTTTTTGCACTGGGCGTCCGAGAACAATCACAGTGCAATTACACGGGTACATTGATGGCTGTGCACGGGGCGGACACTATAAACGATATTCCCAACCGTCCACAGACTAACATTGGTACCCACCATCACGCACTTATGGGCACCCGCACCATCTTTAACGTGCGTCGCGAGCAATGAGGTCCAATATGAACAGTATTAGATCTGATTATCAGTTGCACAAGCGCAGGACATGCAGGAACTGTTCTGTGTGGCGAAAGACTGGAAGAGTACCGTGTCAGCCGGGTTAGAGAGGGAGACAGAGAGAGACAGAGAGGAGAGAGAGAGAGAGAGAGAGAGAGAGAGGAGAGAGAGAGAGAGGAAAGAGAGAGAGGAGAGGAGAGAGAGACGGCGCGAAGGAATCCGTGGCTCTAAGCGTCAGTGTCTCAATGTGATTTTGAGTGACGGGTTAGAGCAGACTGGAGAAGCACTAAGCGGAATAACACACATTTGTCACCGTCTCACCCATTTAACACGGAGTCTAATGTTTTTGGGTCCATGTCCGTCTGGGTGAACATCTCTAGCCGCTGATTTTCTTCAAGAGAAAGACTGCCAGCGGACCGAGCGGTCCTGGGTCGGGCCGCGCGTGGAGGGAGTAGACATGAGCGACTTGATGACGGGAAGCGGGGGGTCTCTCTTGGGTCTGGGGTTCTGTTGGGTTCTGATGGGTCTGTGGGGGTTCGGTGCCGCGTGCCCCCATTCGTGCTCGTGTAGTGGGACTAGGATATCGTGCGTCGGTCAGGACCGTGGTGGCATCGTGGCTTTCCCCGTGCTGCAGTCGGAGGCTGAGTCGGAAAACATCACCGACATGTGAGTGTCTCGAGCCCAATCACCGGGGTAAACGGGTAAAACACTTGCACGCTCTCTTAGAATACCAAATATGATACGGAGATACACACCTCAATCATGTATTCTCCTTCTGAAATCAAACTTCATGTCCTAATATTACACAGAGACAATTTGCTTTTTAATCCCAATTGCATAACGCCATTGGCTAAACACGCGCACCATGCTATTACAGGTAGGCAGATTGCGCCGTTAATGTAGAGATAAGCAGGCCATCACAAATCAAAGCAAGCGAAGTTATAACCTACGTATTTTTTCCCCTCTTGTGTATTAACTGTGTGGTTTTCTTTTGCCATTTAGTTTACTAAATGAACACTGTGTGCGTATCACAACTCTTACATGTGATGTGTGGACGTTCTGTGTGTTTTCGAGTCGGGCTATACCGCCCCGATATAGGAGAGACAACAACTATACAGCAGCCAGAGAAAATATTAGCTCAACCACCACAAACCATTATAACACCACCAATCAGGCTTCGGAACATTAAAATGGAACCTTATTATTCAGACTTGTTTACTACGCACGTGCCTCTGTCAAATGTGGCTTGTTAACAACGGTTACCAAATGTTTTTTGCGGGCTCGCACTGATAAACAACAATAGAAACAGCCAATACTCGTTTTCTAATCCAGCTCAATGTCAAACGAGGCAGGTTCTCTGTAATAAAAAATGAATACGTAGGCCCTATTTAATAAACAAAACTAAGTGATCCATTCTAGAAAACAAATATCCCATTCAAATCTGTTTTTGTATCCTATTCTGTATCAAATTCGAGTTTGAGATATATATATTTAATTGTAGCTAGTGTACCGCCAAAAATCGTAATAACGTAGTGATGAGGGGTATTAAGGAATGCTGAGAAACATCTCAAATAAATGTTATTCAGAAAACAGTTTGGTAGTATGTACCCATGCATGACATGCAGGATATATTATAAGGTATGAAAACATAACTTTTAAAAAGTATCGATGACGGACTGAAAAATGCACATTTTTTCTGTATGTCCACAAAACATGTGATATCAAAATTTGGAGGTTAAGAACGGATATGTAGTTTCTGCCACCACCAATAAGAGTACACGTGCATGCAAACAATATACAAATAAGTAAATAATAAAACTGCCATGGTCGAACTATTTGGGTTTACAGTCACAAGTACATCTTACAAATTCCACCAAATAAAAACACTGTCAAATCATACACATGTAGGATTGGATCAAATATATATACCTAAATGAATTTTGAGCAAAATATTGCCAACATGCCACAGTCTTATTTCAAATGACCTTGATGGATGACATACATTCCGAGCCAGATCTAGGGCCTTGTAGAGACCAGGACCCGGAAACACGGATGCATCGCAGCACCTCCGCCTTCCACACTCTGACTCCAGACGTTTGTCATTTCAGATTCATCGCCAATCAGAGCGGCTTCTCATCCATCAACGACAAGGATCTGCATGTTTACCGGAACCTCAGGAATCTGTGAGTGTGTCACGTGATCCGTCCAGGTTACGTAGGCGCGCTGCGCCCCCAGGTCGCCATGGCGCCCGCAGGATGATTGGTATCACTAGGAGGGCAAAATGTGCCGTCGTTTATCATGATGGGGTTTCTGTGTTTACCTGTCTCCTTTCACTATCCGGAATGATCTGGAATGCTCTGGAATGCTGTGGACGTTCTCTTAGCCTGTCTCTCGATGTGTTTGACGATACTAACCCTTGTCCCATCTCCCTCGCCCTCCTTACCCCCCCATTCCCCTCACCCACCCTCCTCTCCCCAGAACGGTGACTAGCAGCAGTCTGACCTATGTGTCTAGACTGGCCTTCCAGAACAATCTCAAGCTACAATATCTGTAAGTGACGCTTTCAAGGTCAACACGCACACACACTGCCCCGCACAAACTGCTGAAAGTCTACAATCCATGACTCTCTAGAGGGACGTGAGCTTGACATAACGACACAGAATGACATGTCATTCTGAACTGAAGTTTGTGTTGATTTGACAGGAATCTGAAAGACAATAACCTGTCATCGCTGTCGTGGAGGATCTTCAGGCATTTAAACATCTCCTATCTGTGAGTATTTGTCCACGCATGCAAACACACGCAACCCTCCTCACACACGTGTACGTCATGCACAATACACATGCAACCCTCCTCACACACGTGTACGTCATGCACAATGGATGTTTGTGTATGCCTAAATGTGTGTCCCTGTGTGTGTGTATGCGTGCCTGGTGTGTGTGTTCCTGTGTGTGTGTGTTCCTGTGTGTGTGTGCCCCTGTGTGTGTCGCTGGTGTGTGTGTGTGCCCCTGTGCGTGTCCCTGGTGTGTGTGCCCCGTGTGTGCCCCTGTGTGTGTCCCTGGTGTGTGTGCCCCTGTGCGTGTCCCTGGTGTGTGTGTGTGCCCCTGTGTGTGTCCCTGGTGTGTGTGCCCCTGTGTGTGTCCCTGGTGTGTGTGTGTGTCCCTGGTGTGTGTGCCCCTGTGTGTGTCCCTGGTGTGTGTGCCCCTGTGTGTGTCCCTGGTGTGTGTGCCCCTTTGCGTGTCCCTGGTGTGTGTGTGTGCCCCTGTGTGTGTCCCTGGTGTGTGTGTGTGTGTGTGTGTAGGATCCTGTCAGGGAACCCTCTCCGCTGCTCGTGTGACAACATGTGGATGAAGCTGTGGCTGGGGGAGGAGGCGGAGCTACAGGAGCTGCAGTGCATCCAGGATGGCGGAGCACGCCGTCCTCTGACCAGACTCACCCTGCCTGGCTGTGGTACTGTCACACACACGCACACACACTCACACACACGCACACACACTCATGCACACATGCTCCTGAACACTTGAACTGCCACCAGATTCGTCCCTACGATCTCAATTGAATCAAACGCACACACATCTACGACACCAGAGCAGCTGTCCATGTGTTCACCCAGGCTCAGACTCTCTCTGCCTGGGGCCCCGGAGCACCGGGGGCTGGGGATGAGGGGGGGAGGCTAGGCCTCAGCGGGGCAGACTAGCACTGGCATTGATAACACATATTGATCCATCCCCTTCTGGCTGCGCCGCATTAGCGCCGCTATTTTGGGCACGGCCACGATGATGTGTGGGCCCCTGGAGGGGTGGCTGGGAGACCCCTGGCAGAGTGACATATGAAGACAGCAGTAGAGAGAGGAGGCTGGGGCTTCACTGAGATCCTCTCTCTGTCACACTCTGAGACTGCTGGTCTCCCGGTCAAGGTGAAGGAGCTGCAGCCCTGCTCGGCAGATAAACACGGACCTTGGTGGACAAAACTGGTTTAAAAAGATATTTCTGGCCCTTCAGAGTTGCTGAAGGGTGCCCACAACTTTGACTGGAATGTCGTCCCAGTCCACTGATCTGAGACATACTCTGTGTTCTGTAGGTCCATATGCATTAGGACTGAGAGTGTGTGTGTGTGTGTGTGTGTGTGTGTGTGTGTGTGTGTGTGTGTGTGGCTTGGTCTAGTCTGGCCTTCAGGGGTGATGAAGTGACTTTTCCGAATTGATTGAGTTGGTTACCGTAGTGATAAGCGCCGTGAAGATGGCCTTAAGTAGAGATAAGAGATCTGAGTGTCCTGTTTGTCCACACACCGCCTTCCTTGCCACACGCTGCTACGCTATTGGCTGGGACGCTAAAGCTGCCAGCCTTCTGATTTGACACGGCTGGGTTAGCTCCAGGTCATGGTCACACACACACAAAAACACACACAGCCTTGTGTGTGTGTGTCTGGCCTAAAACACAGGCTCCAGACTGTGTCCAATCACTTGTAATCTGCGTGGCAGGAGTAACAGAGGACACAGGCGGTAGTAATCAGTGTGTGACAAGAACGGAGTGTTTTTGTTCAAGTGTGTGTGTGTGTGTGCGTGTGTGTTTGTCCGCGGTGCTCTACTCACCAAGACGTGGGCCTGAACCTCCGCATCTTCCCTCCCTCCGCTCCGACAGAGCTCCCCATGGCAACGCTGACTCCGTCCAAGGCGACGGTGACGGAGGGGGCTGACGTGGTGTTGACCTGCAACACCTCCGGAGCGCCGTCCCCAGAGCTCATCTGGACCATGACGCCCGTCATCTCCAACTACGAGGTCCGAGGACACACACAGGAGCACACACACACACAGGAGCACACACACACAGGAGCACACACACACACACACACACACATGAACACACACACACACACAGGAGCACACACACACACACACACAGGAGCACACACACACACACACAGGAGCACACACACACACACACACACACACACAGGAGCACACACACACACACGCAGGAGCACACACACACACATGAACACACACACACATAGGAGAACACACACACGTGAACATGCATATACGTGAACACACACACACACGTGAAGACACACACACAGGAGCACGCACACACGTGAACAAACACACACGTGAACACACCTTTAGGTCGACGCTGACACACTCACCGCAAAGTCTGTTCTTGTTACTTTAACTTCACATAACAGGCGTGTGTGTATATATGTGTGTGCGTGTGTCTGTGTGTTTGCACGTGTGTTTGCATGTGTGTGTGTATGTGTGCGTGTTTGCTCGTGTGTTTGTGTTTGCATGTGTATGTGTCTGTGTGTGTCTGTTCCTCAGCATATTGAGACGTCAGGCCAGGTGTCGGAAATCCGCCTGTCCAACCTGTCGTCACTGAACCACGCCAGCAAGATCACCTGCAGCGCAGCCAACATCGTAGGGGAGAACGAGGCCTCTGTCTTCCTCGACATCCTCTGTGAGTTTCTCTCTCTCACACACACACACACACCTTCACACACACACACACGCATTCACACACTCCTTTCTCTCTCTCTCCCCCCCCCTCTCTCTCTCCCCCCCTCTCTCCCCCTCCTCCCCCTCTCTCTCTCTCCCCCCCTCTCCCCCTCCTCCCCCTCTCTCTCCCCCTCTCCCCCCTCTCTCTCTCTCCCCCCCTCTCCCCCCCTCCTCCCCCTCTCTCTCTCCCCCCCTCTCTCTCGCTCCCCCCCTCTCTCCCCCTCCTCCCCCTCTACCCCCCCCCCCCTCCCCCTCTCTCTCTCCCCCCCTCTCTCCCCCTCCTCCCCCTCTCCCCCCTCCCCCCCTCTCCCCCCTCCCCCCCTCTCTCCCACCCCCACCCCCCTCCTCCTCCCCTCAGTCCCCCCCAACATCACCAAGCTGAGTGACGCCATCCCGGACCACCACTGGTGCATCCCCTTCAGCGTGTCGGGGAACCCCAAGCCCTCCTTCCAGTGGCTCCTGAACGGCCAGACGGTCTCCGAGGGCAACTACATCACCACCATCATCCACGAGGTGTCGGAGCGGGAGTTCCACGGCTGCCTGCAGCTGGACAACCCCACCCACATCAACAACGGGCTGTATACCCTGATCGCCACCAACAAGTATGGACAGGACCGCAAGACCGTGCTCGCTCACTTCATGCTCGACCCCTTCGAGGGTGAGTGTGTCGCACGCGCCTGTGTTTGGCGCGCGTCCTTTCAGTCTTTACATGTATATTTTTGAGGGCGTTGTTCATGGATTTTAAGTGAAGTGGGAGGGAGAGAAGGAGAGGTAGAGGAGAGGAAAGGAGTGGGAGGGGTAGGGAGAGACAGTGCGCTGCTGTAAGTCCTCAGCCTACATGGTAGTACGCACACTTATCCAGTGAGCACCTGCCCCTCATGTGCATTCTTAGCAGGATGAAGGGCATTCTTTCCAGTAGTATCTTGTGTTTTGGGTTCGATTACGTTTGAACAGAGAGTGTGACAGTCCTGCTCTGAGGTCAATCTGACATGTTGTTTGTTTGATTTCAGCACAAACTATCACAGATCCTCTTTACTATGGTGAGTTAATGTCCACAGGCCCACAATGCATCACACTCACATCGCACAACCGGCCAATGAGAAGCCACCTCTGTTTTGAATAATCTAAACTTTTAACTCGGTGTAGTGGATGTGGGAAATGCAGATCGTTCATGTTCTAGAAAGATTTGTTTACATGTTTGTTTGGTGAGTATTTCTGCTGTGAGTACTAATCTATCTCCCTCTCTCTCTCACTCCCCCTTTTTCCATCCCTCCGCCTCCCTCTCTCTCTCCTTCTCTATCTCTCCCCCTCTCTCCTCCCGTCTTCTCTCTCCTCAGACCCGACCACAGGTACAGTCTCCGCCCCCCTACAATCCCATCACATTAGGTCAACACGTAGGGTGTTTACTGGTTCAACCCTAGATGTCGGAATGTGAATCTCCCGTCTGTGTTTCTGATTGCAGACGGAACTCCTCTGGATCCACCTGAGGACAGAGTCGCAGTGAGTCGCCTGAATCTGAATCTGAATTCACTTTGTTTTGACCTATAAACTGAAGTTAGAGACTGACCTGGTGTGTGTCATGCAGGTGTACGTGGTCGTGGGCATCGCTGCTGTGGCCTTCACTGGTTTCCTGCTCATGCTGGTCATCCTCAAGTTCGGAGGGAACTCCAAGTTCGGCATCAAAGGTAAGACTGCTTCCCCGCCAGTTGTCCGACTAGACCCGCTGTGCGAAAAGGGGGTGGTTGCCAGGTTCTTGGCTGCTGCTGGTGGTTTACCTGCATGATGGTCTAATCCTCAAATCACCGTTTCTAATCCCACTCACCTCCAGACTAGCTGCATGTTCTCTCTCTGTTAGACACACGTGTGTGTGTGTCTAACATAACCCTTTTACATTTGGTGTTTACCCACAAACCCAGTGAACTGTGGTCCGAAAGCAAATCGGCGAGTGTCGGCCGGAACAGGAAGGACACTGTGCTGTGGGGAGCTGGCTAGTATTTTTGTAAGACTGTGTGTTAAGAAGGCCCAGCAGAGCCGCTACTGTGTGGTCTGTTATTTTGGCATTGATTCATCGCTCCTCCGAGGGGTAGATGTGTGGTGTGTGTGTGTGTGTGTGTGTGTGTGGGTCAGAGGGAGTGAAAGAGGTTTCCTTTTTCCTCTCCGGAAACAGAGTATGAGGTTCCACTCGAGGCGTTGATTCCTCTCCTGACTCTCAACACCTACACACCACTTCTGTGGTGTGTGTGTATGTGTGAGTGTGTGTGTGTGTGTGTGTGTGTGAGTGTGTGTGTGTGTGTATGGATCAGCTCATGTTTCATCATCTTCTTTAGACATGTGCAGTCTCAGTCCCCCTCTGTGTGTGTGTGTGTGTGTGTGTGGGGGGGGGGGGGTGTTTGTGTGTGGGTGTGGGTCAATAACTCATAGTTTGGTAATTTGTTTTTATAGACCCGATAGAGACAGGGAGCCACAACTATATGACACACACACACACACACACACACACACACACACACACACACACACACACACACACACACACACACACACACACACACACACACACACACACACACACACACACACACACACACACACACACACACACACACACTGGTCAGTGTTGATGTAAACATGATACAATAGGTGTGAAACAGGCATGCAGAGGCTGCTTCTGAGCATGCTCTGTTTGCTGCTTCTGAGCATGCTCTGTTTGCTGTGTTTAGCTGGGGAGCGCAAATAGTCAAACTATCGCTCTCTCTCGCTTATCCACACACACACACACACACCCATACACATACACACACACACACACACACACACAAACCCATACACACAGACACAGACACACAAACCTACACTCACGTACACACAAACACACAGACACTTGTACTTGTAAAAGGCTGTATGGATGTATTATTTACATGTCTTCCGACTGTTTCCTATGAATAAGCCATGTGTGTACAGTGGGGCTGAGGAGCAGAGAACAAGGCTCCTGTCTGCTGGCGTCTGTGACACGCACACGCGTGTGTGTGCGTGGAATTGAAAATGCTGTTGCTGCACGGAGTGTCACTAAGTGCATGTGATGACCCTGAAAAAGAGAGAGCGAGATGAAAGAGAAAACAGGTTGAGATCAAGAGAAAGAGAGAGAGACAAGGAGAGAGAGAGAGATGGAGAGAGAGCGAGAGAGAGAGAGAGCGAGAGACAGAGAGAGAGTGGATGGAAAGTAAGGAATAAAATGAGAGAGAGATTAGAGAGAGGAACAGTGAAAGAGAGAGGCCGAGAAACAAAGAGACAGAAAGAGAAAAGAGAGAGAGACAAAGAGAGAGAGACAGAGAGAAAGAGAGAGACGGAGAGAGAGAGACAGAGAGAGAGACAGAGAGAGAGACAAAGAGAGAGAGAGAAACAGCTTTCTCCAGCATGCTTATCAATGATGCATGGGACCTGGTATCAGTTTTCTCTGGGTTTGGAAGAGTGCCGCGCGATCAATGCAGCACATCCCCCTCAAGGTCAGACGGAACTCCGCCTCGACGCTACTGGGCATGCTCAGTGGGCTCTCCACCTCACCTGGGTCAAACACATGATAATAATAATAATGTGTTACTCTAGCTTTTATCTAAAGCGACTTACAAGGGGGAATTTGAATGTCGTGCATCTGCAGTCAAACCTTCTGAGCTATTTGATTTAACTCACAGCTGGTTGGACTGAGAGTGTTTCATTTTGTGGGATTTTACCAGATGAACTAAATCAAATGCACCCTGAGTATCTGTTGGGGTTGTGGCCTGGATCCTGCTGATGTGCTGGGTGAAAGTGAGTGTTGAGGAGATGTTCCTGAACACCCTGAGGGTCAGGGGTCAGAGGTCAGGAGTCAGAGGTCAGTTGGAGAGTTCTGCTCAGGATCAGTACTCCTGGCAACACTTGTCTCCTGTCACACACACACACACACTCACTCACACACATACACACACACACACACGTTCTCACACACACACAGATGATGGGCTCATTCCAGTTCAAGTGGTTGAGTTGATCCTGTAAGACAGTGAGGTGTACATGACATCCTCTTCATCCCCCTGAGAGACAGGAAATGACATCCTCTTCATCCCCCTGAGAGACAGGAAATGACATCCTCTTCATCTCCCTGAGACACAGGAAATGACATCCTCTTCATCTCCTTGACAGACAAGAAGTGTCTTACTGTTAGCCCCACTAGCCTGTTAGCTAAGGAGTCAGATGGCTAAGCGGTGAGGGAGTCGGGCTAGTAATCTGAAGGTTGCCAGTTCGATTCCCAGCTGTGCCAAATGACGTTGTGTCCTTGGGCAAGGCACTTCACCCTACTTGCTTCGGGGGGAATGTCCCTGTACTTACTGTAAGTCGCTCTGGATAAGAGCGTCTGCTAAATGACTAAATGTAAATGTAATGTTAGCCCCACTAGCATGTTAGCCCCACTAGCATGTTAGCCCCACTAGCATGTTAGCCCCACTAGCATGTTAGCCCCACTAGCATGTTAGCCCCACTGCTAGCCCATTAGCTTTGCTAGCTCACTCCAGGACATTCTGTTCCCTGTGTGTCCACTGCCTTCTCACACACCACCATTCATCCTGGCAGCACAGTAAAAGTCATATAACTCAAGAACATGTTTGTTCGTTTAGTGTCCTTCTGGAGTATCCTGCAGTAGCCTCTGCTATTACCCCCTTATCCTTCTTTTTTTCTTCCCTCTGTGCCTCTTCCTCCTCCTCTTCCTCCTCCTCTTCATCTTCTCAGCATTGGGCTGGGTTGGTAAGGGTGTCTGGGTAGGGCTTGGCAGGTTTGGGTAAGAAAGGGTTGGGCAGGGCAGGGTTAGTGAGGTCAGTTGGGGCTCGGTTTACCTGGACTGGGCTGGGAAGGTATGGACTGGGCTGGGAAGGTCTGGGCAGGTGTGGGAAGGTCTGGGCAGGTGTGGGCAGCGGGGTCTCGGGGCTTGAAGAGGGCCTGGACAATGGCAGAGGGAAGCGCAGTAAAAGCAGAAACAAACAGAGAGCGGTATTGATTGATCAGGGACTGCACTATAACAGATAGAGCTGTATTGATCGATTGATCACTGGGCAGTTGGAGGAAGATGCGTCTCTCATAGCCCTTCCCATCACACAGTGTTCTGCTTAGCTCGGCAGTGTGTGTGTGTGTGTGTGTGTGTAAGTGAGAGTGAGTGTGTGTGTGTGGTGAGTTACAAGTCTTGGATCAGCAGATTGTGTCTCCAGTTCTGTAAGGACAGACTCCAGCTACGCTGAACGCACATTCAGGAGCGCACTGTTCAGGATCAATACTGTATCGGAGTAATTTGAAGAAAATCCCGTCGTGATGAATGAGGTGTTATGGTTGGCTAATGAAGTTGCTAGGAGTAGCTGGGTTGTGTGGCGTTGCGTGTGGAGCGCTGCAGAGGGGGATTGTGGGTAACGGTCAGGCAGGTGACACAACAGAGGGGGAGGGCCTTGGCAACTCACCGCCTGCTGTTGCCATGGAGACATGCGTCATCAAGCGCTGCGCTCCAAATATGAATCATCATCTCACACGCACACACACACACACACACGCACAGTCAGACACACAAAGCAAACATACCAAACAACTAATTATCACACACCTACGTCTAACTTTAACTCAGAACCTCCAGCACAGAAAACATTCCTTCCTCACCCCTCCACCCCCCATGTAGAAGAAGAGACTGTTTATTCTGGCTGGTGATCCCCTTTTACTCCCGTCCTGTCCTTCCTTATTTTTCTTTACCGACTGCCTGTCTGATTTCATCTCAGTCTCCCCCACATCCCTCCTCCACCTCCCCCATCTCTCCCTCGGTTTCCCCGACCTCTCTGTTTCTCTCTCTCTCTCCCCGTCTCCCCACCTCCTCCACCTCTCTGTCTCCCCCACCTCCTCCACCTCTCTGTCTCCCCCACCTCCTCCACCTCTCTGTTTCTCTCTCTCCCCGTCTTCCCCCTCGTCTCCCTTCCATCGTCCCCCCTCCCTCTCTCTCAGCTGCTGTGTTCTGTACACTGTTGACTTCTGATTCTAGGACTGACGCCTCTGCAAAAACAAAACTGCTTGGTACAAGCTGGAACACACAAGTGTGTGTGTGTGTGTGTGTGAGTGTAGGTTTCGTCTGGCAGGAACGATGTGTCTATTGTTTTAGTTGGTTTCGATTATGTTTTTGCGATGGTTGCTACTAAAGTGGTGGAATTCATGAGTTTGGGGCGTCTAGCTGTGACTAGTGTGATGTTAGGGAGTGTGTGTTCCTAGCGGTGTGGGCTACTGTCACTAACGGCTTGAAGACGTTTGGATTTTTCCCGTGGCAGATGCTGGGGTCCACCTAGCACCCGGCTGGGAGAGCCTGATGCAGACACAGTTCTGTTTTTAATAGGACTCATCCTTACACCGACGGGATTCTAAACCGATACAATCTCTCTTTAATGATGCATCATTAAAAAGAAAATAAGATGACGGAACTAACAAGTAAATCCCCTGCTCTTTCATCAAGCTGTGTGGGCCGTTAGGCTACGACTAATTGTGATACGCAGTCTGTCTTTCTGTCTGTCCGTGTGTCTGTCTGTCAGCCTGTCTGTCTGACCAACTGACTGACCTACCCAAACCCGTAACCCCCGGCGAGTCGATGTTAACTCAAATCATCCCTTATTCATCCTTATTTACTGTTTGTCATTGATTTTACATTGATTTATATCATCATTTTAGATTTGTAACCTTCTTTGGTTCGATATTTACTTTTGTCGTGCTTATTATTTACTGCTTTGAGTCCTTTATTTTGTTGTTTATGTTGGTTTTGTTGTGTTTTTTTTTCCCCTCAGGGTTTGTTATGTTTCAAAACGTTCCTGTGGAGGTGGTAACACTGTAGGACTGACGGAGTCTCCACGACAACTTGGGAGAGGGAGGAGGAGGGGGGAGAGAGGAGAGGTGAAGAGAGAGGAGAGGGAGAGATGAAGGAAAAGGGGGGAGGAGAGGGGAGAGAGGACAGAGGAGAGGGAAAGATGAAGGGATAGAGGGCAGGAGAGCAGAGGAGAGAGCGAGATGGGGGAAGAAGGGGAGAGAGAATAGGGAGAGATTAAAAGAGAGGAGACAGAGAGACATTCAAACACACACAGTTAGAGAGACTGTTTAGTATTGTCTCAGACAGAAGTAGGAGAGGTTTGTCACCCCAGTGACTGAGGACGAATCTGCCAGGAAATTACATCACAGGAGCATTTGAGCCAATCACCTCGCTCTCTGCAGAGACACCTAAAAGCCTGCAGATGAATTATTGAAACAGACAACCATTAACCTATATCTTTACACACACACACACACGCCCCATAACACAACCCAACTGGTTTTATACACACCACTGATCTGGACACACAAACAGACCCCCCTTCCCCCGTATCTCAGTACATGCCTAAACACTCCATCTGATTGGTCCAACAATCGTTGAAATACCTTGGTACCATATGCACCCATGCTAACACAAACAAACCACACACAATGTGGGTTAACATCGACAACAAACATTGAGATGCCCTGGTGATTGTCTGCACCCTTTCTAACACACCTCCACATACACACTTTCATCGTGGGCTGGGGTCGGGACCGGGTGAAGTCAGACGTGTAGGGTACCGTTTCATTAAGAAGGTAACAGGGTCTAGGTGCAGAGTAACAGTTTCTTCACAGCAACGAGTTCACATCAGGATTCCATAGTTCCACACACACACAGGACAGAGATCTGCACAAACTTGTACATCTCTGAACATGACAGGTGATAATGATCATGTGAAACAGGAGAGGGTAGAGGACATGTGGGAGTTCTAACACTGGCAAAACCAAGAGAGGAGCTAGAACAGGAAGCATGTTGTGTTTCTGCTGGAACATTTGTGTACTTCTGATATGCAAATAAACTGTGATTTCTACCTCTTTTGTCAGTTGGCATGTCCGTTGGTTGGAAGGTTCTGCGTGTGTCAGTGTGTGAGGGGAGGTTCTGCGTGTGTCAGTGTGTGAGGGGAGGTTCTGCGTGTGTCAGTGTGTGAGGGGAGGTTCTGCGTGTGTCAGTGTGTGAGGGGAGGTTCTGCGTGTGTCAGTGTGTGAGGGGAGGTTCTCTGCGATGACATGTGGAGGAACGTTTCAGAAGGGGGGGGGGGGGTATGGATGGTGGAGGGGGGTGGGGGGGGGGGTGGAGGATGTGGAGGTTATGAAAGCTGGATGCCTGCAGCTGACAGACTGATTACCACCTGTTACGAATTCAGCGAAATGGAGGCTCTTACGACTCAAGAAAACATATTTCAGAGTGTGTGTGTGTTTGTACTCTCAAGTACATGCAGCAGATACATTCACCTGGTACTGTACAGCTTAATTGCAGAGCGGCAATTAATACAATACTGTCGATTATATCTGGAAGTCCTTCAGGAAACATCTGACTCCTGAACCATGTGACACAAAAGACAGCCAATCAGAACGCACCGCTCACCATCCCCTCTCTCACTGACAAGAGAAGACATAATTAGTCCTGTCTTTGCCAAGCTCTCGTTCTCCTCCTCCTCTTCCTTTTCTTCTCCTTACCCTGCGTCACACTGATGTGTTGTGTGTTCATGGAGGGGGGAGGGGGGGAGTGAGGGAGGGGGAGTGAGGGAGGTGGGGGTGAGGGAGGTGGGGTGAGGGAGGGGGAGTGAGGGAGGTGGGGGTGCGAAGTGAAGGAGAGGGGGACAAAAGAGAACATGGTCTTTCTGTCACTTGAGAAGGTGAATGTGGTTTTGTTTATTAAAAATAGAAACTCAGACAAAGAGAGGGGGAAGGAGAGAGGGGGGAACGAGCTAAGATGAGAGGAGGAGAGAGGGAAGTGATGTACAGAAAAAGAGGGAGAGGAAGGAGAGAGAGAGGGGTAGAATGAAAGGGAGGAACAGAAAAAAGTGAGGCAGAGAGACTGAAAGAGAGAGAGGCCTATTTTTACATGGCAGAGTGTTGGAGGAATCTGATCTGTGCAGGATGCAGATGGGCCTGTCCAGACCGGCTCTGATTGGCTGACAGTCTTCTCAACTCTGTCACTAAACTGCAGTGCAACGGAAATCCTAGCTATCCCTCCTTATTACCCTCCCCTCCATCCATCCCTCCATCCCTCCACCCCTGTCCAAGACATCCCTTTCTTCCCTCTCTCAACAGACCCTGACTCACTTCCTCCCCCCCCCCCCCTCCGATGCTCTCTCATTCCCTACTTTTAAAGTTCCATCTCTTTTCTCTGTGTCTGACCTCAGGTTTTTGTTGTTGTTGTCAAACCCCTCTGTCCATCTCTCCATCTCTTAACCCTCTCCACAAACACACTTCTCCTTCCCCTCTTCACTGTCTCTGTCCTTAAGTCCATCTTTCATCCTCCAGTTTACGAATGGGGAGTCAGGTGGCTGAGCAGTGAGGGAATCGGGCCAGTAATCATAAGGTTGCCGGTTTGATTCCCAGCTGTGAAAAATGACGTTGTGTCCTTGGGCAAGGCACTTCACCCTACTTGCCTCAGGGGTGAATGTCCCTGTACTTACTGTAAGTCGCTCTGGATAAGAGCGTCTGCTAATGACTAAATGTACCTGAGAATCTCCTTCTGACAACCCCTCTTTCTCTCTCTTTCTTTTCTCTTTCTTTCTGTCTTTGTCTCTATCTCTCTCGATTTTCTCTGCTGTCTGTCTCTGTCTTCACCGTATCCTGTTCCTCCACAGAATCAATACATCACTTCCTGTGTGCGGGGGGTTGAGAGCACAGTTTAGAAACGGGGGACACAGTGTGAGGAGGGGGGGGGGGGGGGGGGGGGGGGGGCTCAGGTTTCCTGTTAGGGAGGGGCTTGGGGGGGCTGGGGAGAACAGGTCACACACGGGGGGGCAGAAGGTGAGCGGGTGACAGAAGGCTCTGACCTAACTGCCCCTCTCTTCCTCTGCCCTACGACCTCTCCTCTCTTCTAAGTGTTCTGTCCCTCCATCACTCTGCCTTTTATTACTCTGAAAATGCTGAATCTGGAAGATCTCCTCCCTGCTTGGACACTAGTGTGCAGTGTCCCTATCTCCCAGAGTAGGTGAGATATGGCCTCGTCCACACAAAGGAACCTTTTAAAGATATGTCGGAATCTGCTACGTGTGTCCTTCCCTGTGAGCAACCAAAATAAACCTTTTGAATGCTCCCGAAAAGATTCTTTCCCCCTGATATGACCCTCTGACAACAGCAGAAGTGTTGGGTTGGGAGTGCTGCATCTTGAGAGCGCCGCAGCTCAGCGTGTGCCCAACCGACTGGATGACACGCAACGATGTATTTAACGTTTTAATACTCACAGCATGCCTGTACCGCAGGCAGTCAGTGGCATTCAGTTCTGTTCACTAAACGGCTGGTGTCTCTCTGGATGAGAGGAGGGGGAGGGTGTAGCCAGGGGGCATCAATACAGGAACACTTACATGCAGACGCATTCAGGCACCCAGCCCCAGCCCTAGCCCCAGCCCTAACCTTAGCCCCGGCCCCAACGCCAGCCCCAGTCATGGCCCTAGCTCCAGACCAAATCTCTGCTTTGCCCCTGCCCCGGCCCCTGTCACTGCCCCGGCCCCTGCCTCGGCCCCTGCCCCTGCCTCAGCCCTTGCCCCTGCCTCGGCCCCTGCCCCGGCCTCAGCCCCTGCCCTGGCCCAAGCATCACTCCATCTCCTCCAGCAGTATTAACAGCAGTTCCTTGTCTATTAAACGGTGTTAGGTCAGAACCTGACCCCACTTATGCTTCACTCTGCCCCCCTCCCTCCCCCTCCTCCTCAACAGCTCCCAGCGGACCCCCCCCCTCCTCTGGCCCCTGTCTCTCCTCCTCCCAACCTCCTGCTTCCCTTGTCTCTCCCCTTCCCCCCTCCCTCCTGTCGCCCCTCAGCTAAATAGAGTTTGTAACGATCTGACCCTGAAGCCTTTCACCACTAATGATGGACCTGTCTCAATGTGTGTGTGTGTGTGTGTGTGCGCGCTTACATGCGTACGTGCATGTGAACGACGAAGCCTCTGAAAAACCCTGTGGGTAATGAGTGTCCTTAAACCGGAAATCAACAAATCAAAATGCCTGCTCTTGAGCTCCAGAGTTGAGCCAAAATGGCTGCTCTTCAGCTCCAGAGTTGAGCCAAAATGGCGAGACCCCTCAGTACAATGTAGACAATGAAGCAACTCCAGAGCTCCTCATAAGGCAACGCAAGACTCCTCCTGGGAAGACTGGGAACAGAGGGGAAAGCATCCAGAAGTCCTGTCCCGGGTCCTGGGGACCGGGAGAACACACACACGCTCAGACCGGAGGAAGAGGAGGAGCAGAAGGAGCTTTGAGTTGTTGTGAAGTTCAAGTGAAGGGTGTAGCCTCCTGCAAACTTAAGATGAGGGAACATGCCTGGAAACATCCGCCCGCCCACACACACACTCACACACACACACAAACACATACACACACACAAGCATTGTGCCTGGAGGCTGAGAGACAGTCAGTCTTTGTTTGTCTGTCTTGTTCCTTCGCCTCCTACAATGGAATGTACCCCAGACACTCCAATAACAACACTGTGTGTGTTTGTGTGTTTGTGTGTGTGTGTGACAGAGTGAAGGGAACAAAAAGAGAGAGAGAGAGAGAGAGAGAGAGAGAGAGAGAGAGAGAGAGAGAGAGAGAGAGAGAGAGAGAGAGGGAGAGGGAGAGAGAGAGAGAGAGAGAGACAGACACGCAGACACGCAGTGACAGAGAAAAGCAGTTCTAATGTTTATTTAACGTCGAGAAAACCAAACCACTGACAGTTCCGGCAGACTGCCTCCAAACACAATGATGATGGATGAGGAGGCAGTTAGCATGCCTTCCTGTCCACTTCTCTGCATTATCAGACACAATCCTTCATTCCTTCAGCCTGCTCCCATTCAGAGTAACCTGTAATCAACTCTTCTTCTGTGGTGTGGTGATGAAACGTTTCTCTATTCTCTGGCCAGCTTGGGCCTGATGTTCCTTATGTAGCCTGCCTCCGTCGTTTAATAAATCACCAAAAACTACAATTTTCTCTCTCTCCCCCTCTCTCTCTCTCTTTCCCTCGTTCTGGAGTTTTCCTCTGGATGAATGTTGTCATCCTCCATCGTCTCTGATCTCTCCCGGCCAATAACCAGTCTAATCCTCTTTTCTCCCTCCATCTCTCCCTCCCTCCCTCCATTCCCCCCCTTCCCTCTTCTTAGTGCTTTGTTACTGACCTCTTTCTCTTTTCCTCTCGGTCCCCTACCCTCCTGATCTCTCTTTCTCCTCTACACCTCCCTTTCTCCTCTTCTCTCCTCCTCCCTCCCTCTCCCTCTTCTCCTTCCCTCCCCTCTCTCCCTCTCTCTCTCTCTCCCCCCCCCTCCTCTCCACCAGGTCCCTCCTCAGTGATCAGTAATGATGATGACTCCGCCTCTCCTCTCCACCACGTGTCGAACGGCAGCAACACGCCGTCGTCCTCGGAGATGGGCCCTGACGCTGTCATCATCGGCATGACCAAGATCCCCGTCATCGAGAACCCGCAGTACTTCCGCAGCACAAACAGCCTGCTGAAGAACGACACCTGTGAGTACCGACCGCGCAAACGCTCCCAAACGACGTCGAAAACATTTAGCAACTACACAAACTCTTCCAACCTATATGCGAAAACTTCAAAACTATGCAATTGCTCAGTTTCGCAAACGCTTCTAAACTAGGCAGATGCTACTAAACTACACAAATGCTCCAAAACTACGTAACCTTATCAACTATAAGGAAACTTCCAACCTCTGTGACTGTTTGTCTTCTAAAACATGCAGTTGCTTCTAAACTGCACAAACACCTTTAAACAAATCAGCTCATTCTCTCCAGGTCTATTTTAGTCAACTATAGAAAAAAACAGACAGTTAAATATATAGCACAGCTACATCACTGCAATCTGTAGTAAAATGTGATTAACTTGTTGGTTGACCAGAGTGGAGCTAAAAAGAATCAAGTCTGTATCTCACCTGAGGTCATTTACTGACATGAACTGGTTAGTTAGTAAGTAATTGTCAAAATAAAAGGTCAAGATTTGGGGAAGTGTAGTTTCCAGTGAACCACAGTATTGGTTTAGGAAACAGGAGTTTTCTCTGTGCGAGAGAGCGAACTAACAGACTAGACCAAAGACCTTTCGAAGGACACACACCTGCTTGCGTAGAAGCTTGTTGCCTCAGAAACACCCGGCTGCCATGGTGATGGATTTGAAGAAGCTGAAATAAACTGGTCCACTGTGACAGGAAATGCGGTGTGTGTGTGTGTGTGTTGTATGTGTGTGTGTGTGTGTGTGTGTGAATATGGATTTGTTCTAGGTCGGTCCTTTCCGTGTGGTCTTGAACAATGATCCAAGCTAAATAGAGATGACTCTGAAGTTGGTTGATGGTCCTGAGAGGTTTACCAGAACACACCGGCATCATCTAACAAACACACATGCCCAAAACACACACACACACACACACACAAACACACACACTCTCCAGCTCAGCATAGAAACCCAGAGAGTCAGAGTGATTTACAAGCTATAAAAACAAGTATATAACATGAGTGAGTCAATTACGTTCAATACAGCACATCTGTTTGTGTGAGTGTGTGTGTGTGTGAGAGAGTGTGTGTGTGTGTGAGAGAGTGTGTGTGTGTGTGAGAGAGAGTGTGTGTGTGTGGGTCATAGACAGAGAGAAGGTGTGTGTGTGTGTTAAACAGAGAGAAGGAGTGTGAGTCTGTGTGTGTTAAACAGAGAGAAGGTGTGTGTGTGTGTTAAACAGAGAGAAGGAGTGTGAGTCTGTGTGTGTTAGACAGAGAGAAGGTGTGTGTGTGTGTTAGACAGAGAGAAGGAGTGTGAGTCTGTGTGTGTTAAACAGAGAGAAGGTGGGTGAGTCTGTGTGTGTTAAACAGAGAGAAGGAGTGTGAGTCTGTGTGTGTTAAACAGAGAGAAGGTGTGTGTGTGTGTTAGACAGAGAGAAGGAGTGTGAGTCTGTGTGTGTTAAACAGAGAGAAGGAGTGTGAGTCTGTGTGTGTTAGACAGAGAGAAGGTGTGTGTGTATTCTGCTTGAAGGCTTGACCATAAGACGTGTAGGTGAGGCGTCATGGGAGTGGGAGTGACTGTAATATCTCAGAAACAGATCAATGATCCCCATTAGTTTACCCACTCCATTAGAGTGGGCCTAGCTCATTAAGAACAAGAGATGTACACACACACACAAACACACAATTGATCTACTGATCAAAAGCGAAACGCAAGAATCGACATAGAATTTATGTTTTGTTTGTTTTCTTCCTCTTTTCTGCTTTCTTTGCTTTCTGGGCTGCCCTTCTCCAGGGGTGATCACAATAAGAACATAACAGCATCCTGGAAACTGTGATTCACACACACACACACACACCTGTGTGTCATCTGTGCTGTTTACTGGGATGAAGCTCTCTAATCATCCCGTTTCCCTTCATTATCCATCCATGATGTCACTCTGATGCTTGGAAGATCACTGGCCATCTACTGCCAGCTCTGAAATACAAGACACACTCCAACCAAGCCTTTACCCACATCCACCCATTTGTTTGTTTGATCTATTTGTCAATCCATCCAACCATCCACCCAGAAAACACGAGAGAGAGAGACAGGGAGAGAGAGAGAGACAGGGAGAGAGAGACAGAGCGAGAGACAGAGCGAGAGAGAGAGAGAGAGAGAGAGAGAGAGACAGGGAGAGAGAGAGACAGAGCGAGAGACAGAGCGAGAGAGAGAGAGAGAGAGACAGGGAGAGAGAGAGACAGAGCGAGAGACAGAGCGAGAGAGAGAGAGAGAGAGAGAGAGAGACAGAGCAGGAGAGAGAGAGAGAGACAGAGCAGGAGAGAGAGAGAGAGAGACAGAGCAGGAGAGAGAGAGAGAGAGAGAGAGAGAGAGAGAGAGAGAGAGACAGAGCAGGAGAGAGAGAGAGAGAGAGAGAGAGAGAGAGAGAGAGAGAGAGAGAGAGAGAGAGAGAGAGACAGAGCAGGAGAGAGAGAGAGAGAGAGAGAGAGAGAGAGAGAGAGAGAGAGAGAGAGACAGAGCAGGAGAGAGAGAGAGAGAGAGAGAGAGAGAGAGAGAGAGAGAGAGAGAGAGAGAGAGAGGGTGCTGATGGATGGAGGCCGTGGCTTTTCAGGAGAAGTATTCAGGGAATTGTGGGTACTTAGTCAGGTCCCTGGGCTGTTGTTTTGGCAAATGTGATGTCACCAGAAGGACACACACACACACACATATGCATGAGAACACACAGGCACACCAGGACCTTAAACACACACACACAGCCAACACAAACAAAAGTCTGAAGTCTGGAAGTGTGTTGTGGTCTAATGATGTCCACCAACCTCTCTCCTTCTCCATTTCCTTGTCTCTCTCTCTCTCTCTCTCTCTCTCTCTCTCTCTCTCTCTGTTTTGCCCTTTCCTCCTCCCCCTCTTCCGCCTCCCTCTGTCTCTTTAACTTTGGGTTATGGTGCTTCTCAGTAAGTTAGTGCAGATCGATGCAGCTTCAGAGTCTAGCTCGCTGTAATGCAATATGCTGAGTGGTCAGCTCTTCTTCCAATGCACTTCTTAATCAGATCTCAGATCAATCCTGCCTGTGTATGTCCGGCTCAGAGCGCTTCTCCCAGCGACTGCGCTAACCTGCTGATGAATCGGTTTGGGTGAGCTGGCGGACCGGCTGGCTGTGCTCGTTGTCGCGGCTCACTCGCTCCAATCCGGAGGTCTGGGCTGATGTCTGGGCTTTAAATCATTCAAACGTGGCCATCCGAAACTGTCTTACTGTTGGAGATAAACGTTGACAATCTCCGCTCCTCGCATCGCATCAGATAACGTGTTGTCTGTACGTGACATATAACTAAGGGATATTAATGATGATTGCATGATTATTGCTTCGTTTATAACAACACTCAATTTGTTGTGTGTTGTTTACTAGCTGTGAGTTAAATATTGTGATAACTAGCTGTGGGTTAACTACCATAGGCCTAGATGTATGAACTGTGGCTTAACTAGTTGTGGGTTAGCTTGCTGTTTTTTAACTCACTGTGTGTTAACTAGCTGTGTGTTAACTAGCTGTGTGTTAACTCGCTGTGTGTTAACTAGCTGTGTGTTAACTAGCTGTGTGTTAACTCGCTGTGTGTTAACTAGCTGTGTGTTAACTAGCTGTGTGTTAACTAGCTGTGTGTTAACTCGCTGTGTGTTAACTAGCTGTGTGTTAACTAGCTGTGTGTTAACTAGCTGTGTGTTAACTCGCTGTGTGTTAACTAGCTGTGTGTTAACTAGCTGTGTGTCTTGTCCTGTGTGTCTCTAGTCGTTCAGCACATTAAGAGACACAACATCGTGCTGAAGAGAGAGCTGGGGGAGGGCGCCTTCGGAAAGGTCTTCCTGGCGGAATGCTACAACCTGTCACCTGACCAAGACAAGATCCTTGTCGCTGTCAAGGTAACCTACGTCGTTTTCATCATTATTTGACCAGGATTCCCAAGCACGTCCTTCATGTCTTGTTGATTGTGGCGAGTAAGATGGAGTAGGGTTTAATGTTGCTGTAATGCAGACCATAGATTTTTTGTAAAGGTGTAATTGTACCTCAAAGATAAAAAGTTCTTTTGGAGGTATCATATTCCTCCACTTTAGATGTATGAGGCATCGGACAGGATGGGTCCTTTCTATGGATTATATTTCTACTGGACCTTCATGTTGACATCGCTGACCAGTGAACCCTGCAGACTTGATTGGGGGAGGATTAACCAATGAGATCCATCCAGAGAATGTAGAAACAAGATCTTATTGGAGGATTTTCATTACAAATACATGATATTAGAAGAAGACACCTCCCCCTTGCTTCCTCCATTTACCTTCTTGTCTGTCTCAGCATTTTACTTTCCTCCTCCTCTCCTCTCCTCTTCTCTCCTCTCCTCACCTCTCCACTTCTCTCCACTCCTCTCCTCTTCTCTCCTCTCCTCTCCTCTTTCTCTCAGAGGTGAGGGGAGACAGTGAGCTTGACTGGCCCAGTCCAGCCAGGGCAGTTTAGGGTCCATGTGTACAGTAGGAAGGTGACAGCCTGGGGGTCATGCTTATGCTAACTAAGCAACGGCTGACATGCTACGCTAATGCTAACTGACCTGCAGCATTGACCCATCAGTCATTTAACCTCATGCTCTCCTCCTCTCTTCCTCTGCTAACCCCTCCTCATCCCTCACCTCCTCACCTCATGCTCTCCTCTCTTCCTCTGCTAACCCCTCCTCACCCCTCACCTCCTCTCCTCATGCTCTCCTCTCTTCCTCTGCTAACCCCTCCTCACCCCTCTCCTCCTCTCCTCACATCTCCCCTCCTCACCCTTCCTCTCCTCACCCCTTATCCTCTCCTCCTCACCCCTCCTCCACTCTGACAAACATATCATTCCTCCGACTCCATGGCTCTAACAGCCTGTATATAGCCATGTCACATACCGTATAAGCATCAATTATTCACCAGGCAGAAACATTTCTATAGTATATCTGTGGATAATATTATGGGACCGGATCATTTTCACTTCCTGAAACTGCCTGCAGCGTGACTGCACTAAGAGCTGAGGTCAGGTCACATGCATAGAGGACACCAACACCAAGAGATCGGTCCTTACGTAAACACGAGGCTCTAATCACTTCCTGTATGGACAGTGTTCAGGTCTCAGGTTTGCTTAATGCGTGTTACTATGGAAGCCCTCTCGTTAGTTTTCTCATTTAGACAGTAAGACTCCAACCTTTCCTGTTGGTGGAAAGTGCTTGTGATCACTACTAATAGTTGCTAATGAGATGATGTGTGTGTGTGTGTGTCTGTACGTGTGTGTCTGTACGTGTTTACATTTAGTCATTTAAGTCTTACAGTAAGTACAGGGACATTCTCCCCGAGGCAAGTAGGGTGAAGTGCCTTACCAAAGAACACAACATCATTTGGCACGGCCGGGAATCGAACCAACAACCTTCTGATTAATAGCCCGACTCCCTAACCTCTCAGCCATCTGACGTGTGTGTCCGTACGTGTGTGTGCAGACTCTGAAGGAGGCCAGTGAGAACGCCCGTAAGGACTTCCACCGCGAGGCGGAGCTCCTCACCAACCTGCAGCACGAGCACATCGTCACCTTCTACGGCGTGTGTGTGGACAGCGACCCGCTCATCATGGTGTTTGAGTACATGAAGCACGGAGACCTCAACAAGTTCCTCAGGTACAAGTCCTCAGAGTCGCGTTGGTGGTGTGTGTGTGTGTATGAGTGAGTGAGTGTGTGTGTGTGTGTGTGAGTGAGTGGGTGTGAGTGAGTGGGTGTGTGAGGGTCTGTAACGTGTGTTGGTGTGTCTGCATACTGGCAGGTATCAGTTTGCAAAGTGAGTGCGTTGAGCTGCGTTTGCCTCGACGCAGCATATTTACGGATCTACGTGCCTCCCACCCCACCCCTCCCCTCCCACCCCTCACCTCCCACCCCTCCCCTCCCACCCCTCCCCTCCCACCCCTCCCCCTCCAGGGCTCACGGCCCGGACGCGGTCCTGATGGCGGACGGCCAGAACAACCGTCCGGTGGAGCTGACCCAGTCCCAGATGCTGCACATCGCCCAGCAGATCGCGGCCGGCATGGTGTACCTGGCCTCCCAGCACTTCGTCCACAGAGACCTGGCCACACGCAACTGCCTGGTGGGGGAGAACCTGCTGGTGAAGATCGGAGACTTCGGCATGTCCCGGGACGTATACAGCACGGATTACTACAGGGTAAGTGTATGTGTCACTCTTTATTCTTCTTTCTTTTACACCCTCACCCCTACACCTCCGACACCTCCACCCCTGCACTCCCCCCCTCATCCCCCCAGCAGGGGCCCCATCACCCCCCTCCTCCCTCGCACCACTGCATGGGGCCTCCGGGATCTGGCTGTGCCGTTAAGGGAACTCTTCAGAGATCCCCCAGGCGAGGACTGTGTGTTTTAGCAGATGCTTTCTAATCCGAAGCGATGTTAGCCTGCGACCTCCTGATCTCCAGTCAAACGCTCCGTCACTGGCCTATACCGCCTCAGAATCCACCCTCGACCTGGGGATAAGCTGGCTGTCGTTCAGCTAATGCTGTGGAACACCTCTGATAGACTCTGGCAGAGCCGTATCGACAGACCACAGCTAACTGCTGTAGTGATTCTATCATCCCGTAGTGCATTTGCATTGACGAGGCATAAACGAGCTACTGTACGGTATAGCTATAGAAGACTGCATGCAGAGGGTAAACAGTGAGAGATGTGTGCATGTGTGTGTAGGGCTGGCCGTCGGCCATATAGATGTCTGGTATAGGTTTCAGTGTGTTTTGATGTCACAGCATTCTAGGGTCAGTATGGATGTGAGTCCAGGCCCTGGTGGTCAGGCTAGCGGTGGTGTGAGGGAGAAACAGAATCTGGCCCTCTGTGTCTGGAGTGCTGAGAGAGCCGTCCCACACATCCGGCTGGGGGAGAGAGGAGAGGGGGGAGAGGGGAGAGGGGGGAGAGGGGGAGGTGAAGGGGGGAGGTGAGGGGGTTGGAGTGGGGGTGGGGGTGGGGGGGTGGAGGGGCAGGAAGTGGAATGTAGTTGTCAAGCCAAGGTGACTGGGTAAAAACTGGACTCTCTCTCTCTCCTCTTTCTCCCACTGTCTCTTTCTTTTGAATGTACAGTACTACCAAGTATGGGGAGACGAATAACCCCTCATCCTCCTCCTCCTTCCCTCTCTTTGTGAAACCAACCACTGGGGGTGTAGCCATAGCAACGGGCCCAGGCAGTGTAGCCGGAGCAGGTTCTATCAGACGGAGAGCAAGTCATCAAAGACCCGCTATTAGTATGCAGCAGCACTACCACAAAGAGAGGAGGGGGAGAGAGGGAGAGAGGGGGAGACGGAGGGAGAGAGGGATGGGCAGAGAGAGAGAGAGAGAGAGAGAGAGAGAGAGAGAGAGAGAGAGGTTGAAGGGTTAGACAGAAGGAGGGGGAGAGGGCGGGAGAGGGAGAGCAAGCAGAAGGGAGAGAGGTACAAGGAGGGGAGGGAAAAATGGAAAGCAAGAATAAAGATAGGAGGAGGGGAGAGGTGGAGTGGCAGAAAAGAGAGAATAAGTGTTGGTGCTGATGAGCAGAGATGGAGTGTGGAGAGAGATGAAGAGAAACAGAGGGGAGAGATATGGAGAGGAAGGGAGAGACGGAGAGAGAGAAAGAGTGAGAGAAAGGGAGGCAGGGGGTAGAGAGAGGAGAGAAGGACAGGGAGAGAGGGGGGTAGAGAGAGGGAGAGAAGGAGAGGGAGAGAAGGGGGTAGAGAGAGGGAGAGAAGGAGAGCGAGAGAAGGGGGTAGAGAGAGGGAGAGAAGGAGATGGAGAGAGGGGGTAGAGAGAGGGAAGAGAAGGACAGGGAGAGAGGGGGGGTAGAGAGAGGGAGAGAAGGACAGGGAGAGAGGGGGGTAGAGAGAGGGAGAGAAGGACAGGGAGAGAGGGGGGTAGAGAGAGGGAGAGAAGGACAGGGAGAGAGGGGGGTAGAGAGAGGGTGGGAGGGAGAGTGTGAACGTCAGAGTAGCAGTGATGAGTCATAGCGGATCACAAGGTGAGTCTGTAGCTCCAGCCCTGCAGGGTGTCAACACCAGGACTGACGTCAGCAAGCCCCCACAGCAGACAGACAGGCTGACAGACAGGCAGAGAGACAGGCAGACAGGCAGGCAGGGAGAGAGGCTGATAGACAGGCAGGGAGACAGGCAGACAAAAAGACTAGAGTAGCACTGCCCGTTCTTAAGTTAATGCCAAACAAAACAGTTATCCCCATGCAAATTCTTTGTCTCCATAGAAACGCAGGGCAACTAAGAACAGGGTTTCAGAGAAAGGAGTGGGAGGGGCGTTTTACATAGGCCCCTCCCACGCAGCCGGCCTTCATAACTCACACACACACACCAAAAATAAAGATAAAAAACTCAGAAAGCAGCCCGCGAGGCCCGGCTGGTTGCCACGGCAACGGCGGCGGCCACGGAGGGGGTCACTCAGTTAAACCCACAATCCCCGGCGCCGCTTCTTAGAGTCTCCCTGGCACGGATAAGCAGTGGGCAAGTTAACGATGAATATTTATGAGGACAGGACAGAGAGAAGGGGGGGATAGAGTTAGACTTGCAGAGACAGAACACAACAGTGAGCCAGTTACAGAGGTATAGAGAGAGGACAGAGAGAGAGAGAGAGAGAGAGAGAGAGAGAGAGAGAGAGAGAGAGAGAGAGAGAGAGAGAGAAGGAGAGAGAGAGAGAGAGGAGAGATGAGAGAGAGAGAGAGAGAGAGAGAGGGGTAGAGAGAGAGAGGAGAGAGAGAGAAGGAGAGAGGGGTAGAGAGAGAGAGAGAGAGAGAGAGGAGAGAGAGAGAAGAGAAGAGAGGGTTAGAGAGAGCGAGAGACAGAGAGAGAGAGAGAGAGAGAGAGAGAGAGAGAGAGAAAGAGAGGGTTAGAGAGAGCGAGAGACAGAGAGAGAGAGAGAGAGAGAGAAGAGAGGTTAGAGAGCGAGAGACAGAGAGAGGGAGAGAGAGAGGGTTAGAGAGAGCGAGAGACAGAGAGAGGGAGAGAGAGAGGGTTAGAGAGAGACACGCCTACTCTGAATATGGGGTCTAAAAGCTTTGGGACTCAGTGAGGGCCACTAAACCTGCCTCTTAATATTTCATGAAACCAGGATGTTAAAAACTATTAATCACACACTTTTATCTCCTCCTCCGCCTCACACACACACACTAACATACATACACACACACACACACACACAAACAAAGACAATCTGGTTAACAAACAAGCTTCCTAACACTAAGAGCACAGCATGAATATTTGAAGCTGAACCACATTATAAAGGGCGATACAATCAACAACGATGAATAAATGAAACGAGAGTTTAAAGTATCTAATGCCATTGACTACAACACTACCCAGTGCCCTACAAACTGTACTCAAAGGAAAGTAGGAAGCTAATCTGAGGGAAACGGTCACCTTTTGGTTAGCTGGATTAGTGTTTTGTATATTATTATTATTTTGAAATGACTACGTTAGTATTTTTGTTTTCTTTGGACCAAAACCAGTGAATTTAAAAAGGCTTTTTGTCAGAAACACTGTAGAGGCAGCACAAAGGAGGGAGTTGTTAACGAGAGGTATGGGGGCAGTAGGAGCAGAGGAGAGATGGAGCCAGATAGAGGGTGATGATGAATATCTCCTGCAGATTTAAGCGGATGACTCCTAGCCTCTATGTGAGAAAATCCTTTACAGCCTGAGAACAAGAGAGTTCCAAACGAGAGAGTTCCAAACGAGAGAGTTCCAAACGAGACAGTTCCAAACGAGAGAGTTCCAAACGAGACAGTTCCAAACGAGAGAGTTCCAAACGAGAGAGTTCCAAACGAGACAGTTCCAAACGAGAGAGTTCCAAACGAGAGAGTTCCAAACGAGAGAGTTCCAAACGAGAGAGTTCCAAACGAGAGTTCCAAAAATCAATGCTTTCAGCAAAGAACTTATATTGTTATTCTATACTCATTGCTTTCAGTAGAATGCTGTGACATAAAACAACACACTGAACTTAGACAGGAAGTTAGCCAAGTAGCTACTTCCTGTAAGTGTTTATCTATGGCTGTCTGTACAATACTGTAATATATATTATTTACATTAAAATGTCAAATGTAATTAAAAAAAAAAATATATATATATAAAATATAATGTATACACTGTCAGGAATAAACATATGATACTTACTATATATATATATATATATACTAATATATAATGGCTACAATTATAATGAATAACAATCTTTCCACAGGCACCAGGCTGGTTTACAGCCATGCTTAAGGTTGTTTTTCCCCCCGTTTGTGAGCAGGTGGGAGGTCATACAATGCTGCCCATCCGCTGGATGCCCCCTGAAAGCATCATGTACAGGAAGTTCACCACAGAGAGCGATGTGTGGAGCCTGGGAGTGGTCCTCTGGGAGATCTTCACCTACGGCAAGCAGCCCTGGTACCAGCTCTCCAACAACGAGGTGAGAGATCCTCCACTCAGCTCTCTTACCATGTTCTACCAGCTAGCAACACCCATTAGCGACCGAGGACAGTAGCTAGCCACTCTGGATCAGTCACAACAGCTCCATCTATAAAGTGGAGACTTTTATCCCCCCAACCTGCCCCAGAATCTCAATCGACCTAAAGTCAAGTGTGTTTGTCTCCCCCTGCAGGTGATCGAGTGCATCACGCAGGGGCGGGTCCTGCAGCGCCCACGCACCTGTCCCAAGGACGTGTACGACCTGATGCTGGGCTGCTGGCAGAGGGAGCCGCACATGAGGCTGAACATCAAGGAGATCCACAACCTGCTGCTCACCCTAGCCAAGGCGTCACCCTGTGTACCTGGACATACTGGGCTAGGAGAGGGGGAGAGGGCGCGTGTGTGTTAGCGTGTGTTAGCCTGTGTGTTAGCATGTGTGTGAGTGTTAGCGTGTGTGTGTGTGAAGCTAAGACGAAACTCTAAAGGCAATCAGAAGATTTCCCCACATTGTTCCTCCTCCCCACACCCCCATGACTCTACTCTTTCACGCATATCTTTACCTCCCTCCCTACCTCCTTCCCTCCCTTCCTCCTTTCCTCCCTTCCCTCCTTCCTCCTCAGAAGAGAACTGAAAGAGAAGAACTTGCCTGTAGGAGGTTTCTCCTCTGCCTTGACAGGCTGTAACCTGGCTGGATGCACTCTGCTGTACTTGGGGATTACAATAGCGTGTCTAGACTTGGGGAGGGGGGTGGGGGGTGGGGTTGTAGGGGTGGGGAGGAGGTCTGGGGGAGGGTGGGGGGGTTGTGGGATAGACTCTTCATCCCAGTGTAAATAGGAACCACTGTGTAGTGGTGGACTAAGACTCTTCTGAGTGGCTGTACTGTGCATTCAAAGGTCACGACGACAAGGTCAAATCGACATTTTTGCCCGCGGGACAATTTCAAGAAGAGCTCTCATCTAGTTCACTGTTAAAAGTCTGTGAGGAAGTATGGCGAAGCGCAGCTTTTTTTCTTTTCTTTTCTCGAGGGAGACTCTGATTTGGTCTCTCCTGCTAACTGTATCTGTACATACACACGCTGGCTTGATATGATTACATGCATATGTATGGTCATCATCTCTACATCAATAGTTGCTGTATAGGCGTCATGCATACTGAACCCTTCTGTACATCCATACATATCTGTGTACGTTAGCACAGGAGAATGCTAATGCTAAAGCTCAAGCTGGTGAGAGTGTTGCAGTAAGATGCAACCCACAAACACACACAGCATGAATCTGTTTCACTTTCAACACAACATAACAACAACAGCAGGGGATGGGTAAAGCTCAGTGGTTAGAGCGTTTTTGACTGCAGATCTAGAGGTCGCAGGTTCGAATCCCCATCTGCAAGTCATTTTGGATTTAAGAGTCCTGAAGGAAAGAACTTCTGAAGTTCATAGCACAAGGGAGAGGGACTTCCTGGAGAGATAGCAGTAGGATGATGTCAGAGGAAGCCAGAGATGTCCCAACTCTGGCGCAGAGTGATGATGTCAAAGGCCCGGGTAACGGTCCGGTCGAGGGCGGTTGTTTTGTGGTCAGTTCATCGTCAGGTCGTAGGTGTGGTCGAAGCAACCACTGCTCAATCAACACGCTCAAACCACATCACTGCTCACACACACACACACACACACACTCAAAGGGCTTGAGAAGGAAATTGAATTGTGCATGTTTTATTATTTTAGCCCTGCAGTGCTGAAACCAGGCCAGTCGTGTAATGGTGTAATGTATATTTCATTACTGAGCTAATGCTAGCCATTAGCTCGCACTCCACTCAGACATTTAAGACTTATTGTTTTATGGGAGAGAGGGAGAGTGGAAAGGAAAGTGGGGAAGGAGAAGGCGGGAATGAGAGGGATGGGAGGAGGAGATGTGAGAGGAGGGATGGAGAGAGGGAAGAGGGTGGGAGAGAGGAGGGAGTGTTAATTTGCTGAAACCAATACTAAGTATATTCTGAAGAAAGAAAGAGAGAGAGAGGAAGAGAGAGAGGCAGGAAAAGGGAAAGAGAGGAAGAGAGATAGGCAGGAAAAGGAAAAGAGAGAGAGAGAAAGAGAGTAAAAGAGGGTAGCTGGATAGAGGCGAGGCTGAAGGGCTACTGAGAATGCCAGAGCCGGCATCTATCATGCTGTGGTGCAGATGGTTTCATGACCAACACACCTCACATTCCTGAGGCTGACTCCCAAACACACACACACACACACACACAGAGCACACTCAAACACACACACTGCATTTACTTATTGGTCAAACTCTATGCGGGCAATCTACTAATACACTTCCACACACACACACCTCACACCTACATTAAAGAGAGTTAACGTCATGCAACTTTAGTTTATTATGTTCTTTGTGATATGATGCTGTAAATGTATTTGAGTTCAGCACTTAATGGTATTTATACAAGTGTTTTTTTTTCTTAATTTCTGAAATCTAAAACGATACTTTCATGGTTTGCCAGCTGTATTCTTTGTACGTGCGTGACTGTGCAGTGCATTGTGGGTTAGGATGGTTGTTGTGCACCATCTCACACGTTTTTGTGACCGTGTGACCCAGGGCATCCTGCATGGGCGGAGTTAGTGCTAAAGTTAGTGTTAACTCCACCCCTGTGTGCAGCACACAGATGTGTATGACTGTCTGTGATGTGTCTGACATCAAAACAAACCCCTCTGTGCCGACTGTGCGTATCTAATGTACATAAAGTGTTTGGACCAGAAGATGTTATGAGTGATGATTACTTTGAGGCTGGATTTCGGACGGCGGTACGTTTTGCACCGGTCAGAGAGGGGACGACAATCACAGACTTCTCAGAGCGAGCCGTTCAACGACCGTGGACCCGCTCTCGTCGACGCCGCCGGCGAGATCCTCCTCTGTTGTCGGCCCTCAGCAGTACTCTCTTTTTTTAATGAAAAAACCAAGAGGAAGGAACAGACGTGCTCGGCTGGAGCACGGTTACCGTGTGCGAGGTCGAGCACGGTTACCGTGTGCGAGGTCGAGCACGGTTACCGTGTGCGAGGTCGAGCACGGTTACCGTGTGCGAGGTCGAGCCCCTGGTGTCTGCTTGTGATTGGAGCTGCAGAGAGATGACACACTGGAGCTGACCAATAACTTCCTGTTGTTCAGTGTTTCTTTTCTGCTCCTCCTCTCTATCCTTCATCCATCGCTCCGTCCTTCTCTCCATCCTTCTCTCTATCCTTCTCTCTATTCTCTCCATCCTTCTCTCCGTCCTTCTCTCCATCCTTCTCTCCATCCTTCTCTCCATCCTCTCCATCCTTCTCTCTATTCTCTCCATCCTTCTCTCTATCCTTCTCTCTATTCTCTCCGTCCTTCTCTCCATCCTCTCCATCCTTCTCTCTATTCTCTCCATCCTTCTCTCCGTCCTTCTCTCCATCCTTCTCTCCATCCTTCTCTCCATCCTTCTCTCTATCCTCTCCATCCTTCTCTCCATCTGCTACACTGCTGTGACTCAGACAGATCTGACAGACAGGAGAGAAATGTGTGTGTGCGTGCGTATGTGTGTGCATGTCTATGTATAGTATGCATTTGTGTGTGTGTGCGTCTGTACGTGTCTGCGTGTGTGTTGTAAAGTCACGTGGATCAGAACCTGCTGATTCCAGTGCAGAACGTGCTCGTCCTCTAGTCTAGAACCGCAGCCCTGGAGCTGTGTTCCACCTGTCTGTCTGTCAGAGGAACCACCTGTCTGTCTGTCAGAGGAACCACAACGGACGTTCCAACCTCAACCGCAAACCCCAAACTTACCGTTCAACAAGATGTATGTTATAAGGTGGTGAACATGGGTCTCTTGCTATACAGTATAATTAATAAAGTGTTACAGTATGTCTTACCTCACCTTGGGAACACTGTGTTTTGTTCTATGTGTGTGTGTCTGACCCTCTCTTTCTCTGAAGTACTGCAGAGGAGTTCTGAGTTAATCAAACCGTATTCATGGATTCGCTGGTCTGAGGCTCTGGATTAGGGAAAGATCAGGACCCTTTGTGGGGAACTGAACCAGCAACCACTGTGAGAGAAGAGACACTAAATCCCTGAAGCAATTAAGCAACAGTTGAACTAATCTATTCTTATAAGAAGTCCCACTATCTACATTTTATGTTTTAATAAAACCCTCAACTGGAAATGACATGAGAAAAGCCTACAGTCCTAAACCCCTCTGTATAATAGTGTGTGTGTGTGTGTGTCAGAGTAAGTGTTGTCGCAATCTTCCTCAGCAAGACAGAGAATCTCTGAACTCAGCACTCTACCCTAATAAATAACACTTTTAATCAGCACACTCCCTCCCTCTCTCTCTCTCTCTCTCTCTCTCTCTCTCTCTCTTTCTCTCTCACACACACAGTGTACAGCAGCAACACATTGACAGCTTTTCTTGCCATTGATCTGTGTCTATATTCCACACATCCTTCACACAAGTAAATACTATGTCTCTCCCTCATCTCATCCCTCTCTCTCCCTCTCCCCTATCTCTCCCTCCATCCATCTCTCTCCCTCTCACCCATCTCTACCTCCATCCCTCTCTCTCCCTCTCACCCATCTCTATCTCCATCCCTCTCTCTCCCTCTCACCCATCTCTATCTCCATCCATCTCTCTCCCTCTCACCCATCTCTATCTCCATCCATCCCTCTCTCCCTCTCCTTCTCTTTCCTCACAGATAAAACAGAGACACAGTTTTAGACACGAGGAACTGAATGTGCCACGAGGGTAGAATGAGAATAGTGAGGAAGGGATGAGTGGAGGAAGAGAAGTGAGGAAGGGATGAGTGGAGGAAGAGAATAGTGAGGAAGGGATGAGGGTAGAAAGAGAATAGTGAGGAAGGGATGAGTGGAGGAAGAGAATAGTGAGGAAGGGATGAGGGTAGAAAGAGAATAGTGAGGAAGGGATGAGTGGAGGAAGAGAAGGATAATCTTGAAAAGCTCAAAAACAGTGTGCTGGTTTGTGTGTGTGTGCCTGTGTGTGCCTGTGTGTGTGCGCCTGTGTGTGCCTGTGTGTGTGTGCCTGTGTGTGTGTGCCTGTGTGTGTGTGTGTGTCCTTGCTCCTTGCAGATGTGGTGGTACCCATGCCAATGAAGGTTGGACTGGAGCTGAAGAGGGGCCGCCTAATGAATACTTGCACAATCACCATGGTAACATTTGTTTCCACGTTTTACATACTGGAGAGGGCACATTTTTAGCTGTGTGTTTATGTGTGTGAGTGAGTGTGTGTGACTGTGTGTGTGTGTGTGTGACTGTGTGTGTGTGTGTGTGACTGTGTGTGTGTGACTGTGTGTGTGTGTTAGTGTGTGACTGTGTGTGTGTGTTAGTGTGACTGTGTGTGTGTGTGTGTGACTGTGTGTGTGTGTTAGTGTGACTGTGTGTGTGTGTGTGTGACTGTGTGTGACTGTGTGTGTGTGTTAGTGTGACTGTGTGTGTGTGTGTGTGACTGTGTGTGACTGTGTGTGTGTGTTAGTGTGTGTGTGTGTTAGTGTGTGACTGTGTGTGTGTGTTAGTGTGACTGTGTGTGTGTGTGTGTGACTGTGTGTGTGTGTGTGTGACTGTGTGTGTGTGTTAGTGTGTGACTGTGTGTGTGTGTGTGTGTGACTGTGTGTGTGTGTTAGTGTGTGACTGTGTGTGTGTGACTGTGTGTGTGTGTTAGTGTGTGACTGTGTGTGTGTGTGACTGTGTGTGACTGTGTGTGTGTTAGTGTGTGACTGTGTGTGTGTTAGTGTGTGACTGTGTGTGACTGTGTGTGTGTTAGTGTATGACTGAGTGTGTGTGTTAGTGTGTGACTGAGTGTGGATGAGAGTGTGTGTGAGTGTGAGTGTGTGTGTGACTGTGTGTGAGTGTATGTGTGTGTTAGTGTGTGACTGAGTGTGTGTGTGTGACTGTGTAACTGAGTGTATGTGTGTGTTAGTGTATGACTGATTGTGTGTGTTAGTGTGTGACTGAGTGTGGATGAGAGTGTGTGTGAGTGTGAGTGTGTGTGTGACTGTGTGTGAGTGTATGTGTGTGTTAGTGTGTGACTGAGTGTGTGTGTGTGACTGTGTAACTGAGTGTATGTGTGTGTTAGTGTGTGACTGAGTGTGGATGAGAGTGTGTGTGAGTGTGAGTGTGTGTGTGTGTGTGTATCTGATGTTGTTGAGGTACTACGGTAGACAGCAGGACTGAAAGCTCTCTCTGTGGGGTGTGGGAGGAACGGAGGCTGTGCCCCCTATTGGCCAGACAGAGAACTTCTCTTTGTCAGATCATCTTTAGTAAAAACTTGAAACCCGTGCCTCTGCATACTCAGATGAATCTGGTAGTGTGGGTGTTGACACTACACACACACACACACACACACACACACACACACACACACACGAGTACACACACTCGAACAATAGGCAGTAGTAGGAAGCCAAAGTAATTATGTGTTCTAATAGCAGGTCTTAACAGAGCGACAACCTCTCATTACTGCACCTGGGGGATGACATCACTTCCACCACCACAACTTGAGTGTCCATTTGTGAGAGTGTGTGTGTGTGGGAGAGAGAGAGACAAAAAAGAGAGGGAGAGAGTGAGTGAGTGAAAGCAAGAGTAAAACCAAGCTGAAGGATAATTTGTTGCAAGATCAATCTGCTGTCTGCCTGTCAACGTGCAACAGGAAAAACTAAGAAAGAAAGACAGCAAAACAAGGAAAAGAATGAGAGAGAGAGAGAGATAGAGAGAGAGAGAGACAGAGACAGAGAGAGATAGAGAGAGTGGTAGAGAGTGATAGACACAGAGAGAGAGACAGAGATAGATAGAGAGAGTGGTAGAGAGTGATAGACACAGAGAGAGAGAAACAGAGAGAGAGATAGAGAGAGTGGTAGAGAGTGATAGACACACAGAGAGAGAGAGAGAGAGAGAGAAACAGAGAGAGAGAAACAGAGAGAGAGATGGAGAGAGAGAGCGAGAGAGAGCGAGAGAGAGAGAGTCAGAAGGAGTGTGCTGGCTCTGAGACAGGTCTCCACAGCTGTAGCTATAGTGTTTATGAGTGCTTCAGGCGGACTGGGCCCAGAGCACAACAAGCTTGCTGATCAATCAGACGGTCGATGCTCCTGTTTTGACATCGTACATTAAGCTCTAACTAATTGCCGGATTGCTAAATGCTTTTGAAGCAGAGAAAAAAATCCAAGCCGGAGCAATCAATAACGTTATCTTGTTGGATTCTCTCTCTTATGGGGGAGGGGCCCTAACTCATCGAGCCCCGTAAGCACAAAGGCTTCTGGGAGTTGTGGTTTGGAAAGAGTTCTGATTTTGGTTAGAGGGTTACTGGCCTCGGAGGCCTCGGAGGGCTGTTTGATTTGTGTCCCAGCTCAGCTTAACCGCACCATCCTTTTAAAGCACTTCTTGATTGTGGTTAAGACAAGTGTGCTTAATGCAGACGGTGTACTTCAGGTTTGTGTGTGTGTGTGTATGTGCGTGTGTGTGTGTGTGTGTGTGTGCGTGGCTGAAAAGTGCTTACCGGTGATATCACAGGACAAGCAAAGCTCAAAACATTGAAAGATAAGGATGTATGATGGGTCGTATTGAAAAGGCCAGTGTGTGTGTGTGTGTGTGTGTGTGTGTGTGTGTGTGTGTGTGTGTGTGTGTGTGTGTGAAAAGGCCAGTGTGTGTGTGTGTGTGTGTGTGTGAAAAGGCCAGTGTGTGTGTGTGTGTCTCTATGTAAGAAGGCCATGTATGAGAGCAGGTAAGTGTGTTCTGAGTGTAGCCGGGTCAGTGGGAGAATAGAAGGATATTTTCATGAATGTTTCAGCATCAGTGCTCCAGCTCAACGAGGCCTTTGCCTCCACAAGACTGTATTTTACATTATTTATATTCACAGGAGAGCCGCCCTGCATCCATCTATCTCTGTCTGACGCTGACAGGAAAACAACGAAGAGCCAGCGCGTGTACCGAGAGGCATTCAGCTGCAGGCAGTCAACCAAAACTCTCACAAACTATTATACTGAATACGCTTTTAATATAAAACAACGTAGGTTGTACAATGTACAGTACAGGCGGGATTTGATTTATTAGAACAAATTACAGCGTTGTCTACAGACTATTATCAATCCAATCCAATGATTTATTCAAGTATGAATGGAGGGCCCCATTCGGTCTAACATTTACTCACATATTTGTAGATTTCACCTATTTGGAGATTACGTCACGACGGAAAGTTCTTTGAAAACTGCTCCTGCCTCCTTGTTGTGTAATACTAGTTGTGTAGTTGGTAGGCCAATTTTTTTTTAAATAATTGCTAAACAAATGGTAGCTTTCCAATTTAATGTTGTTATACATTATCCACACTAGCGATTACAGCCATGTCGGCAAAAGTGATTTATTTCTGCTCTCACAACCAGTGGCAGGCTTGCTTCAACATGATAATGAAAGCCAATTGTTTAGGAATGGCAGATGAATGTTTATTGGTTATTTATGCGGAAGAAGGCACAATTAAACTGGCATCAATTCAGCCTTTTTCTGAAGCGTTTTTGACGGAAACAAATGACGTTGCAATATTTGAACATCCATTCTGATTGGCCAATTTAGTAACGAGAGGTTATACTTTCAACCTCCTCTGGCACTCAGTGTTGCCAATTTCGCGACTTTGTCCCTAGATTTAGCGAAAAACCTTTCAAGTTCACTAGCAACAAGAATCTAGAGACTAGCGACAAACTTCGAAAATCTCCGTTGTCGTTGTTGAGCTGCAGCAAAATAACTGTAATTGAACTTCCGTGTTAAGTGGCGTACTCCCCCTGGGAGCTGAGCTGGGTGTGGATGAGGGGCCCAGTTTCAAGCTTTCTGGATGAGTTATTCGATAGTAGCTTAATGTAGATGCATAACGTGATGGATGACATTTTGGGTGAATGTGACGTCAGGAGAGATCCCAGCAGCACCTCACAGTCTCCAGTGCACCCCCCCCCCCCCCTCCACTCCATCTCAAAGCAATTTACACAGCTAAATTATTCATATTAGTGATAACCAATCAATAACAAGCTTTCTGAAGGGGTTATAGCACTTAATAATTGACAAATCCTTGTGGGACCTTGTCACTATGTGTATGTATTTTGCAAAGATGGGTGATGTCAAACTGTAAAAGTTCCCACACCTTCTCACACACAAACCCACACACATCCACAAACCCCCAGATACAGGATTCTGGGGACAACATTTCCCCTGGGCTCGTTGGTGGGTCACCCTCAGGGAGGAGCAGGGGATTGTGGGGGATTAGTGATGTAATGACCAGCTATTCTCTCTGGAGGGCCAATCACTGGAGGACCTGGGGCATCTCGACATCCAAAACAACATCTCTATCTCTTCAGGGCTGTCGGAGTGATGTGTGTGTGCCCTGGGTCTGTGTTCTAAGGTACTCAGGTTCTAAGCCTAGGTGTGTGTGCGAGTGTAAGGGAGTTATGTGACGACGTGTGTGTGTCCTGGTCAGAGCTGACCTGCTCGAAGGAGCAGTCTGTCTGGTGGAATGTTAAGCTGTGACTGGCTGAGTAATTGTGAGGACTTAAAGGTTAAAGAGCTCTTTGACTGACAGGTGCGTTCACCTGTGTGTCCTCTTCGGCGTTGGCTCCGCCCACACCTGTCTGTCACTGTGCATGGCCTGCCAGCCCATGACAAGCATCTGTCACTCTGTCACCCTGAGGAGCCCCGAGGACACAGAGAGGGGAGGCTGATGGGGGGATGGAGGAGAGGAGGAGAGGAGGAGAGATGGTGGGGGGGGGGGGGGGAGAGGTGGTGAAGGGGGGGAGAGGTGGTGAAGGGGGGGAGGTGGAGAGAGAGGAGGTAAAGAGACAGAGGACAGCAGGAGGAGAAAATGAGGTGGAGAGGTGGAAAGAGGGGGGTGTGGTGGAGTGTGTGTGTTGGTGTGAGTGTGTGTTTCTGAGTGTGTGTGTCAGAGTGCGTTAAGATAAGACCGTCTATGGTGACTATGTTGTTTTCTGTCGGTCATTAAAACTAATAGCCAGTGAGACATTAGGCTGTCAGTCCTACTTTAACTTGCAGATTTAGTACACTAATAAATGTGTGTGTGTGTATACTGTCTGTCTCCAAGCTTTTTTTTTATTGCGATTCTATCTTCAGACATGGTCACAAAATATCACTTTAACTATGTTCTGTAGGTTTAATCCTGTCCCCTGTGTGTGTGTGTGTGTGTGTGTGTGTGTGTGTGAGAGTGTGTGTTCTCCTGGCGTCAGGGGGACCTGTGTCTGAGCTGAAGGTCACGACTACCTTAGACATCCGCCCTGGTCTGCTGGACCTGGGTGCTGCTGGCTCAGTACACAACAAGCCCCACAAGCCCCACAATCACTGAAACAGGAGAGGGAAACAGAGCGGGGAGAGAGGGTGGAGGGAAGGGAGAGAGGGAGGAGAGAGGGAGGAGGGAAGGGAGAGAGGGAGGAGAGAGGGAGGAGGGAAGGGAGATCGAGGGGAGAGAGGGAGGAGGGAAGGGAGATCGAGGGGGAGAGAGGGAGCAGGGAAGGGAGAGAGGGTGGAGGGAAGGGGAGAGAGGGAGGAGGGAAGGGAGATCGAGGGGAGAGAGGGAGGAGGGAAGGGAGAGAGGGAGGAGAGAGGGAGGAGGGAAGGGAGAGAGGGAGGAGAGAGGGTGGAGGGAAGGGAGAGAGGGAGGAGGGAAGGGAGATCGAGGGGAGAGAGGGAGGAGGTAAGGGTGATTGAGGGGAGAGAGAGAGAGTGTGAGAGAGAGTGAGAGAGATTGTGAGAGAGTGAGAGAGAGTGTGAGAGAGAGAGTGAGAGAGAGTATAAAGCACAGTGAAGGGTTCGACCGCCTCAGCTTCACTGTCCCTCCCCCCCCACCCCACCCACACCCCCACCAAACCCTCCCTCCATCCTTCACATCAAGTCTTAATTGGTCTCAAGCGCTTGTCTTCATTTGCATGTTGGGCTGATCTGATTGGCTGCCAGGGCAGAATGCAGAGTGATGGAGAGAGAGACAAACACAGGGCCTTTTCTCAGAGTGAATGACTGAATAGCGGGGCAGCGTGTAAGTAAGTGCTTCTAGAAAAATCCCTCCACCGGTTACCCTGGCAACGAGGTGGAAGTGAGTCGGCTCCGCTTTCTACATAACCAATTACGCCTGTGGTGTGCGTGCCTGTGTGTGCGTGCCTGTGTGTGCGTGCCTGTGCGTGCGCATAATGTGGGTGTGTGAGATAAGACCAAGTGCATCGAGGCTGTGTGTTTAAAAAAAAAAATATATGTAATCATTTATTTACCGCCATTCAATACAAACACGCTTGTACGTTTGTACGTGCCGATGTGAACTGGTGTCTTGGCGTGTGGATGTTGACCGTGAGCCTACATGTTAGGCCGGGGCGGAGGGGAGGCAGGCTGCAGAGGAGCTGAAGGGGAGGGCTGGGATAATTGCCTCTACTTTTCTAGGACACAGCATGGGGTCTCACACGTCCACAGTGGAGACTCAGCAGACACAAGCGTGGAGCATGGAGGGGGGGAGAGTGGGAGGGAGAACGTGGAGAGGGGGAGGGAGAGGGGGAGGGAGAGCGGGAGGGAGAGGGAGAGGGGGAGGGAGAGCGGGAGGGAGAGGGGGAGGGAGAGGGGGAGGGAGAGCGGGAGGGAGAGGGAGAGGGGGAGGGAGAGCGGGAGGGAGGGGGGGGAGGGAGAGGGAGAGGGGGAGGGAGAGGGGGAGGGAGAGCGGGAGGGAGGGGGGGAGGGAGAGCGGGAAGCTTTTGTTCTCTCTGTTCCAGCTGGTGTGATTGACAGGGGGGAGGCAGGAAGTGTACGGCGTCAAGCCAACAACTCCACTTAGCATTCTCTACTCCTCCTCTCAACCCCACCCCTCCTCCTCTCTCTCACCCCTCCTCTCTCACCCCTCCTCTCTCACCCCTCTTTCTCTCACCCCTCCTCTCTCTCACCCCTCCTCCTCTCTCTCACCCCTCCTCTCTCACCCCTCCACTCTCTCTCACCCCTCTTTCTCAGCTCTCTTCCTCTCTCATCCCTCCATCCATAAACACGTGGAATTTGAGGAGACAAGCGGTAATTTGGTCAGTCGACTCATTATAACAAGTGTCAGTCTATCTCTCTCTCCCCTCTCTTTCCCACTTCTTAATTCCAAACGTGTATCTTTCTCAAACACACACACACGACTGAAAGCAGACATAGTTCACGTTCACATTTATTCCCAATGGTTTCATGGCAGGCGTTTAATCATTTCTGTTTCAACCAAATCAAAACGCTCTGTATAAGTTCCCCACAAAAACATGTCCGCCTGTTTAGCTGTTCACCACTGAACAACTCCCTCTTACGCAACTTAAATCCAAACACACACACATACACACAACCTTACATTCACACAGGACACCTCCACACACACAGCCTCATGTACATAACAGTGTGTGTAACCTCTCACAAAAAAAATACAGACGAATAAATTAGAAAAATAACATAAAATAGCCATGCGCTGACTGTACAAACATCATTAATAACACCTACATCTAGAAAAAACAGAATATCGTTACAACAGAGATCTGCTCAGCACCCCACCCACCCACCCACCCCCACCCAAAAAAAAGCACCAATCATTCTCCGTACCGCGCCCCTGTGTAGCTCCTCTACAGGCAAACTCCCTCCACTACCAGGGGGGCCGGGGAGTGCATCGTTCCAGTACCACGTTCACACCGGCTCAGCTTTGGGCTGAGCTGTGACCTGTTTCATATTGTGTGTGTGTGTGTGTGTGAGAAAGTGTGTGTGTATGTGAGAAAGAATGTGTGTGTGTGTGTGTTTAAGACAGTATGTGAGTGACTGTGGGTGTGTGGGTATGTGTGAGTGTGTGAGGTAAGCTTTGCCAATTGAGGTTCCATCTTATACAGTAAACCTTTGTGAGTTGGTCAATTCAATGTGCAAACACTTGTAGCTAACTTCCTACAGAGCCATCAGTACCTGGCTGCTACTGGGAGATGGTGGTATTGTGCGTTGCTGCTATTGTTGAGTTTAAATAGTAATACTGTTATAGCTATGGAAACATGACCGACTGCGTACGGGCCACTTCATCCTACCATAAGCTGTGTGTAACATCTGGACGTTCTCTACCTTGTGGTTTCTCAAGACAACCTTGAGACATGTGAGTGAACATGTGCTGTGTGTGAGTGTGTGTGTGTGTAGTGTGTGTGTGTGAGCGTGTAGTCACAAGAGTGTGTGCCTCGTGTGAAACACGTGAACATTCTACCATGTGGATCAGAGTGAAGGCAGATAGAGCACGGACTCCCAACGTCCATGATGCACCACAGACAGGAGGAGGAAGTGAGGTCAGAACTGAGGAGGAAGTGAGGTCAGAACTGAGGAGGAAGTGAGGTCAGGGGCAGGCGAGGACAGAGGGGAGAGAAGGAGAGAGGAGGCAGAAAGAGAGAAGGCAGGTTGGTTAGATCTGTGAGGCAGCAGAGTCAGATCCGGGGTCAGGGGTCAGGTTAGGGTCAGGGGTCAGGTTAGGTGAGCGAGTCCCTGTGGTTGGCCTCGGAGCGGACCAGGCTGTCCTGGGGCGTCGTTGTCGGGGTCGTTGTCGGGGTCTTCGTCGTTGCTCTCGGCGCTGTAGTCCACCTCCTCCAGGAACGCCGGCTCATCCTCCTCCAGCACGTAGGTGGTCGGGCTGCTAGGCAACAACAGGGACGACAACGACAACAGCACAACCGTCAGTGCCGTGTCAACCGAGCCTACACCCCGCGGCGCGCCGCCCCGGCAACAAATCAGCAGAGGTTCCTGTCGTGCAGCCACAGAAGACCCTACTTTAACAGATGGGGCTCTGGCCGTGGGGACGACTGCTTGCGGACGCAGGAGCAGATGAAAGAATGTTGTGAACTACAATGACTGATCGTGTGTGTGCAGCTGTGTGTGTGTGTGTGTGTGCGGATGTCTGTGTGCGTGCGGATGTGAGCATATATGTGGCTGTGCACTTTTGTGTGTGGCTGTGCAGTGTGTGTGGCTGTGTGTGTGTGTGGCTGCGTGTGTGTGTGTGTGCGTGTGTGTGCTGAGGAGATGCAGTGTGGTGTGTTGATCTGGTGGTTTAGTGGTTAAATGGTAAACAGCTCTCTGAGGTTCAGTGGTTTTAGTGGTTCTAATGGGTGAGATGATGATGATGGTGGTGAGGAGGAGGAGGGGGGGGGTAACTGGATCCTGTGGAGAGTGTCTGTGTGGGGCTTCAGACATTGACCCCTGCCCCCCCCCCCCCAACCCCTCGCCCCGCCCCAGAGAGACGTAAAGTAGATTAGCAGGGCGTGGTTTGAGTGTGTGTGTGTGTGTGGTGGTATAATGGTCGGGATGGACAGAGTGCTGTCTGGAGAGGAGTGTTAAGATCCCTGAACAAAAGAGCTTGCAACCATTACAGTCCATTAGAGAAGGCTGCAAGGACTGGCCCGGGACACGCACACACACACACACACACACCTCAATATCCCCCCAACTTCACAGAAACAGACACACACACACACATACCTCAGCTTCCACCCCCACGGAAACACACTCACCTCAATATCCCCCACAGAAACACACACACACAAAGTTTTAGTGCAGAAGCTTGTCCAGTGTAGCTGTCCAGGGACCCTGGCTCTGGCTGATGATGAAATATTAACAGATGGATAGCATGCTGATGGCAGGCAGCCACACAGCAGATATTAGAGCCGCCAGGCCAGAGGTGAGCAGGCCAGGGACACAAGCTGGTCTGGGTTTAGAAGCACCTTCTACTGAAGCTAGTCTGGGTTTAGAAGCACCTTCTACTGAAGCTAGTCTGGGTTTAGAAGCACCTTCTACTGAAGCTAGTCTGGGTTTAGAAGCACCTTCTACTGAAGCTAGTCTGGGTTTAGAAGCACCTTCTACTGAAGCTAGTCTGGGTTTAAAAGCACCTTCTACTGAAGCTAGTCTGGGTTTAAAAGCACCTTCTACTGAAGCTAGTTTGGGTTTAGAAGCACCTTCTACTGAAGCTAGTCTGGGTTTAGAAGCACTTTCTACTGAAGCTAGTCTGGGTTTAGAAGCACCTTCGACTGAAGCTAGTCTGGGTTTAGAAGCACCTTCTACTGAAGCTAGTCTGGGTTTAGAAGCACCTTCTACTGAAGCTGGTCTGGGTTTAGAAGCACCTTCTACTGAAGCTAGTCTGGGTTTAGAAGCACCTTCTACTGAAGCTAGTCTGGGTTTAGAAGCACTTTCTACTGAAGCTAGTCTGGGTTTAGAAGCACCTTCTACTGAAGCTAGTCTGGGTTTAGAAGCACCTTCTACTGAAGCTAGTCTGGGGTCAGAGGTCACCTGGCTACTTTGACGCGCGTCTCGATCAGGTCGCCTTCCACGTCCAGCAGGTGAGGGTGGTGACGGAGCTCCAGGGGGGAGGTCAGCCGCTTCAGCCTGAGCAGGGCCACACAGAACTGGGCTCCCATCTCCTCCAGCTCCCTGGTGCCGATCTGGAGCCCCTGGAGGGACAGAGGGAGGGAGAGAGAGAGGGAGGGAAGGGAGGGAGGGAGGGAGGGAGGGAGGGAGGGAGGGAGGGAGGGAGGGAGGGAGGGGGAGGGAGGGAAGGGAGGGCTGTGTGTTATGAATGGTTGAAATGGCCACGTGTGCACAGTACACCTGTGGTGACAGGACTTGAGTTAAGACAGACAGACTGCCAAGACGCATGACTGACCTACAGACAGGTTTACTGAGGGGGCCGAAAGACATGCCGAAAGACAGGTTGATTAACTGATAGACGCACCTGACAGACTGGCTGATAGACGCACACTGACAGACAGACAGACTCCTGGGAGCGTGTTGGGAAGTGAACAGAACGTCCAGAGGAGAGAGCAGACCCTGGTCAGGATTACAGCCTGGGACAACATCCTCCAACCACCATGATTTATGTCTCGTGCATCTGCACAAACACTTTCCCAGAAGGGATCTGTGGGCGGGCGGGGGGTTAAAGTCCGGCCAACCTGGCAACCCCTGTTGTGGCCCTAGGCTGTGCAGATGTTGACGTTGGCGACACAGAGCTAGGAGAGTCAGGGTGCTGCCAAAAACACACACGGCACAGCTACAAAGATGGAAAGAGCTGTTCAGTTTGGAGGAGCACACACAAAGCTGCTATGAGTCACTGATTGTGCAAGCTGTCTACGAGGTCTCTGGCTCCACCTGCTGGACACGTACACACACACACCTTGTATTTGCCCTGGTCGCAGCCACACAGCGTGCTCTCCATGGTGTAGCTCCTCTGGACTCCTATCTCCCTCCACACCACCACCCGGGCCGTGGCCTCCTTAGAGCGCTCCACCACGAAGCTGCAGCTGGCCATGCTGAAGGCAGGGGCCGTCTGGGACAGGATCTTAGGCAGGGTCTGGGGGAGGGAGGGGAGAGGGTAGGGGAGAGATACTGTCAGTATGGGGGTGTGTCTGATGGCTGATGAGGAGGTGAAGTTGAAGGCAATGAACATTATTACACGTGTGTTTATGTGTGTGTGTGTATATCTATATGTGTGTGTGTGTGTGTATATCTATATGTGTGTGTGTGTGTATATCTATATGTGTGTGTGTGTCTGACCCTGTATCCCAGGTCCTCGTGCAGGTCACAGCTGGTGTGTATATCTATGTGTGTGTGTGTGTGTGTGTGTCTGACCCTGTAGCCCAGGTCCTCATGCAGGTCACAGCTGGTGTGTATATCTGTGTGTGTGTGTGTGTGTGTGTGTCTGACCCTGTAGCCCAGGTCCTCATGCAGGTCACAGCTGGTGTGTATATCTATGTGTGTGTGTGTGTGTGTGTGTGTGTGTGTGTGTCTGACCCTGTAGCCCAGGTCCTCATGCAGGTCACAGCTGGTGTGTATATCTCTGTGTGTGTGTGTGTGTGTCTGACCCTGTAGCCCAGGTCCTCATGCAGGTCACAGCTGGTGTGTATATCTCTGTGTGTGTGTGTGTGTGTGTGTGTGTGTGTGTGTCTGACCCTGTAGCCCAGGTCCTCATGCAGGTCACAGCTGGTGTGTATATCTCTGTGTGTGTGTGTGTGTGTGTGTGTGTGTGTGTCTGACCCTGTAGCCCAGGTCCTCATGCAGGTCACAGCTGGTGGCGTTGATGTTGGACTGCCACACGGTCTCCTTCACGCTGCAGCCGTACATGAACACGTTCTTCTTCCTGGAGTGACCGTGGTAGTCACAGAACACCTGGGCACACACACACACACACACACACACAGAGTACACACACACACACACACACACACACACAGAGTACACACACACACAGAGTACACACACACACACACACACAGAGTACACACACACACAGAGTACACACACACAGAGTACACACACACACACACACACACAGAGTAAACACACACACAGAGTACACACACACACACCTTAGAACACCTTGTCTGTACTGAAGCTTTTTCAGCTTCACCAGGGCTGGGCTGTACAGAGTGAGAAGCACGTCTTTAAACTCAGTCATGGAAACACAAAGCAGCGTGTCTGCAGCAGAACTGCATCCAGATCAGTAGAACCATGAGAGTGTCGTACAAGACTGTGGTCGTGTTCAGTAGAACCATGACCGAGTGTCGTACAGGACTGTGGTCGTGTCGTACAGGACTGTGGTGGTGTCGTACAGGACTGTGGTGGTGTCGTACAGGACTGTGGTGGCGTCTGTCTCACCAGCGGCGCCCTCTGGATGGCAGCCAGGTACTGCAGCAGGCTCTTGGTGTGGTAGATGGTGGGGTGCAGGTCAGGGACAGGGCTCTGCCACTGTCTGTTCAGGTCCTCCCCACTCAGAGAGCACCGGTGACTTGGGGGGGAGGAAGACATAAGGAGTGAGATACTGAGAGAGTGTTTGTGTGTGTGTGTGTGTGTGTGTGTGTGTGTGAGTGTGTGTGTGTGTGTGTGAGTATGTGTGTGTGAGTGTGTGTGTGTGTGTGTGAGTGTGTGTGTGAGTGTGTGTGTGTGAGTGTGTGTGTGTGAGTGTGTGTGTGTGTGTGTGAGTGTGTGTGTGTGTGTGTGTGAGTATGTGTGAGTGTGTGTGTGTGTGTGTGAGTGTGTGTGAGTGTGTGTGTGAGTGTGTGTGTGTGTGTGTGTGTGAAACATACTTGCCGTTGATCACCCCGTCAGGGTTGAGCATGGGGACGATCTTGAAGATGTAGCTCTCGCGGAGGCTGTGCGCCTGCGGGCTGGTGCCCATCAGGAACTCCAGGGTGCCCTTCATCACCCAGCTGGCGTTGGTCTCTCCTGGGTGGACCCGCGACGACAGGAACACCAGAGGACGGTTCCCTGGAGGGGTCACACACACACGTTACAAACACACTGTCACACACTGTGAAAAGGAAGCATCAGGCACTCGTGCACGCTCTCTCTCACACACACACACACACACACACACACAGGGGGTCCTACTGACGGAGCTGGCAGATGTGTTCGTTGCTGGTAGACTCGGGCATGGCGGTGATGGTCAGCAGGGGGCAGGGGTTCCCCCCCAGCGTCTCACACAGCACGTCCTGACGCAGGTAGATCTGGGGCGTCCGCAGGGCCTCCAGCTTGGCCAGGTGCATCTGGGGGGGGGGGGGGGGAGAGGGTGGTCAGAACTATCAGGGTAGTGTAGAAGTGAAGTGTAGTACCTCAAGACTAGAATATGTATAGTAGTGTTGTTCTCTGAGAGTAGAGACTAGTACCTTAACAGTGTGTGTAGTAATGTAGTACTTTCCTAGTAGAGTACTGTACTTGTCTAGTACCTTCAGAGTGGAGTAGGTGTATGGGTAGTGGTAGGCGAAGTAGCAGACGTCGTCCCTGTGGCTGAAGGCGGTGCTGAAGGTGGTGGTGTAGTAGGACCTTCCCTTCTGGCCCCCCGCTGCCAGGGAGCTGCGGGAGAAGTGGTTCCTGGGAACACAGAGAAGCTTCTAGAAGGCTTGCGAGGTGGACGGAGGGCGTTGGACTTAACTGGTCTCTCTGATTTGCTCTGACGCGGATAAACGGCGTACTGACGGCAAACTTCTGAAAGTATGAAGTTGTGACTGGACTGCAGGTGTGGAGTGGGGAAGGTGGTCTGTGTTGACACAACTTTGTTTATACATCCATCCATCCTACACATCCAACCATCTACTCATCCAACCAGCCAGCCAACTCATCCATCCATCCACACAGCTGGAGACAGCAGAGCTGTGCTCCGTCCTGCAGACCTACTTGTAGTAGCAGATGTCTGTGCCTGTTCTGACCCAGCGAGGGCTTCCACTGATTGCCTCCTGCACAGAGTACATCAGCACCTGCATGCCTGCACACACACACACACACACACACACACACACACACACACAAATATATATATAAACACACACACACATAAACACAAATATAAACACACATAAACATACATATAAACACACCCACACAGGACACACAGTTAGACACGTACAGGAGCTCCAGTAACAGAACACAGCAGTTCCAGGGAGACATCTTGGGTTAGTGACCCACCGTAGTTGAACTGGCTGTTGGACTTCTCACAGTTGATGATGTTGAAGCGATACGGGGCGCCCACGCGCATGCCGCTAACTTCAAAGTAGAACCACTGGTGGTAGTGGTTGCTGTTGATGTCCGAGTTCAACACCAAGTCGTACTCAAACCTGGCAACGTACACAGAACATGATCCAACCTGGCAACGTAACTCACAAGCCTATTGAAATCTGAACGTTGGAAAAATAACTCCCGACAGACAACCCCCCTTTTGAGCGCCGAGACGTGACACTTACTTCCTGACTTGAATAGCCTTCCTCAGGTTGCCAGACTCGAACTGGGAGTTAAACTTGAGGGATTCTCCATCATCCAGGACGGGACAGCTGCAACGTAGCAGTGACAGGATAGATGTGAGGGCGAGAGAGAGAGAGAGAGAGAGAGAGAGAGAGAGAGAGAGAGAGAGAGAGAGAGAGAGAGAGAGAGAGAGAGAGAGAGAGAGAGAGAGAGAGAGAGAGAGAGAGAAGGAGGGCAGGACAGAGAGAGAGGGAGGGCGAGAGAGAGAGAGAGAGCTAAGTCAGCTCTGGGGTGGAGATGCTGCGGCCGGCCAACAGGGGGAGCTCACCTGGGGGCGTCCAGGTCGTACACCACCTTGTCCAGGATGTCGTTGGGGTGGATCATCCTCTCGATGTCTTGGAAGATCTTGGACCTGTGGGGGAGGGGGAGGGGGGAGGGCGTTAGAGACAAGGGTTATTTGGTTTCCACAATGTATGCTTCATGTTTGGCTACTCGCAATGTTTGGGGCTATCTCGTTGTTATGATCAGTGACCTATGCACTTTTGTAAAGCTCTCTCTTGGAAGTCGCTTTGGATAAAAGCGCTAAATGAATAAATGTCAATATAAGGCTGTGTGTGTTGTAGTGAGCGTGTGTACACTGTGTGCATGTGTCTCTGTGTGTCTGTGTGTGTGTGTGTGTGTTTCAGGGAGGGGGCTCTCACCTCTGCACCCCGTACACCCTCTCCAGGATGGGCTCTCTGAAGGTGGACGCCACGTGTCCGAAATAGTCTGGGTAGGCCACCTCCGAGAACTGGGGCACGGAGGAGGTGCTCTTCACCATCTCCACGTACAGGTCAGGGTCGTGGAGGGGGAGGAGCAGGGCCGTGTCTGGCACCTCCAGCACCGCCCCCTCCTCCTCAGGCCCCTCCTCCCCCAAGCCCTCGACTCCTCCCCCTCCTCCTGCTGCCCGCCATGAAGCCACGCCCCCGGCCACGCCCCCGGCTAATAAGGGAGGCTGTACTTGCCGGCCCCCCGTAGGCTTCGCCCAATCCTCCGGCTCCACTCTGTGGCCCCGCCCCTTCCAGGGACACCTGCTCCATCTTCTGCGCCAGTTCCTGCTCTAGCCCCGCCCCCGGGGTGGGTCTGGGGGCTTGGCCAGGGGGCGGTCTTGGTCCTTGCTGATGAGGATGCTGTCCAGTTCCAACGGAGGGGGCGGGGCTGGGGAGGAGGCGTGTTCCCCTTTGGCCAGGTGACTCTCTGCCCGTGCAGGGATAGGCCGTTTGGGGGGCAGAGCCTGAGCTGTGGGGAGGATGATTGGTCGCTGGGTCTTGTTTGACGCTTGTGTTCCGGTGACGCCTGTCTTCTGAGTCTCAAAGTTGAAGCCCTGGAGAGGAACAACAGCAACACTCAGATCACTCACAGAGGTTAGAGCATCTGTGTGCAAACAAAGAGGAGAAGACTCTAACTGAACACGTTCCAGCTGCTGTTCTGAGGCAGACGAGCGTGTCAAACAGAGACCTGGAAGTCTTCAGACAGCTCCAGGAAGAAGCGCTCGTAGACCCTGAGCTCGTCGAACGGCCGCCTGGCGTTCTCCCGAGGCCGCAGCTTGTTCAGGTCCGTCTCGATGTCGTCGTTCTGCAGGAGGAGAACGTTTAGAGAACGGCTGGAACGTTTACATTTGATTTGTTTGGCAGATGTTTTTATCCTAAGCGATACACAAATCGTGCATGTGGAAAGGACAGCAGTTTTCGTTTCGTGTGGTTTATTTGCAGTCAGGAGGGTGTCAGTTTGACGGTCGTGGTTGTGGTCAGTGTGGTGGCTGAGGTCAGGATGGTGGTTGTGGTCTTACGGAGGCATGGTGGTCCTTCTCATCCTCCTCGTTCTCCGTGTCGTTCTCCGTGTCTCCCTCGGCCTCCTCGTTATCGTCACTCTCATCCACGACATCATCCACTGGACACACACACACACACACAGACCAGAGTTCAATTAAACCTTGATTAAACAGTGGCACCCCAATCAAGTCTACATGGTAGAAGAATGGAGTGATGAGATTTTCTGTCCATCTGACAGAAGGAGGAGTAGATGAATGGAAAGCAGGACCCGAGTGAGCAGCCATGAGAGAGGGATGAGAGGAGGGGTGGAGGAGAGAGGGATGGAGGAGGGGGTGGAGGAGAGAGGGATGGAGGAGGAGTGCAGCCACAATTTGATCTGAACCCCTGAACACATCGGGTGTGCTTGATATACACATTCGGGTGAAGCCTTCGAGTCAAGCGCCCCTCAAGCGTTTGAAGAGCAGTTGGAGATCTCTTGCGTGGACTCAAGAGATGACAGTTTACCGACAGTGTGTGTGCAGCAAGTGGGAGGAAGCCAATGAAGGGATGCAAGTATGTAAGTACGTACTACAGCAGGGGTCTCCAACCCTGTTCCTGCAGAGCTACCTTCCTGCAGAGCTACCTTCCTGCAGAGCTACCTTCCTGCAGAGCTACCTTCCTGCAGAGCTACCTTCCTGCAGAGCTACCTTCCTGCAGAGCTACCTTCCTGCAGGTTCCCTCTCCAACACTACCCTAACACCTAACCCGATTATAATAATTAGCTGGTTGATGTGTTGAATCAGGGTTAGTTACGACTGGTGTTGGAGCAAACCCCTCCAGGCAGGTAGCTTGTAGCTTGTACTACAGAGAGTGTGAGTGGGGTGAATACTGCTAGTGTGGGCAGTAGAAGGGGCAGTGTGTCTGTTAGTGATCGAGTGGGATTAGGGCGTGAGAGGAGAGTGAGTCTGTGACCGGGTCTTACCCCTGGAGGGCTTCACGTACACCTGCTTTCTAGAGGCCCCTGCAATGGACATGTGTGGAGGGTCACAGCAGGGAGGGGGGAGGGGAGGGGGGAGGGGGGAGGGGGGGGGGAGGGGGAAGGGGGTGTCCCCTGCTGAAAGAGTGTGTGTGTGTGTGTGTGTGTGTGTGTGTGTGTGTGTGTGTGTGTGTGTGTGTGTGTGTGTGTGTGGCTGGAATGAGAAGGAAGAGGGAGGTGTCTGTGTGTGTCTCACCCTCCGGGGCCTGGCTGTAGAGCAGGGCCACAGGCCCCCCTGCTGAGAGGTGGGGCAGCAGGTGCTGGTACACACTCTTGATGGTGGGCAGGGGGAGGCGGTTCTTAGGGAAGCACTTCCTCATGATCAGGCTGGACGTGTTGACCAGGGGGTCCAGGGTGCGCACTGGCAGGCACTCCTGCAGCAGCATCATCACCATCATCATCACCAACATCATCATCATCACCATCACCACCATCATCACCATCACCAGCATCATCACCATCATCATCATCACCACCATCATCATCATCGCCATCATCATCATCATCACCACCATCATCATCATCACCACCATCACCATCATCAATAATAGAATCATTATTGTCATCCATTTAACCATCATGTGTACTTTCCTGTGTGTATGTGTACACGTGTGTATTTGTGCGTACGTGAGTGTAAATACACGTGTGTGTGTGTATAAGTACGTGTGTGTGTGCCCCTCACCGTGGAGGTGTTGTAGAGCACCCTCATGCCGTCAGCGTCTACAAAGGCCTTCCTGCCCAGCTTGATGTTGGAGACGTTCTTCAGGCAGGTCAGCAGACCCTTCCGGATCAGCATGTGGCGGTGGCGTGTGTCGTTGCGATGCCAGTCCTGGTACACCGCCAGCAGCACCGGCACGTGGCCGCGGTCCACCGCACGCCGGGCATTCGTCTCTGAGGGGTGGGTGGAGGGTCAGAGGTCAGATGCAGGAGTTTCAAAAGGTAGATTTTTTTTTTTTGAAAGGTTGAAAAAATATTTTCGAAAAGAGGTTGAAATTTAAAACAACGTTTTGAAAGGTTGAAAAAATATTTTCGAAAAGAGGTTGAAATATTAAAAAAAATTTGAAAGGTTGAAAAAATATTTTCGAAAAGAGGTTGAAATAAAAAAAATTTGGGAAAGGTTGAAAAAATATTTTCGAAAAGAGGTTGAAATAAAAAAAAGTTTTGAAAGGTTGAAAAAATATTTCGAAAAAGAGGTTGAAATAAAAACATTTTTTGAAAGGTTGAAAAATTTTTTTCGAAAAGAGGTTGAAATAAAAAAAAAATTTGAAAGGTTGAAAAAATATTTTCGAAAAGAGGTTGAAAATTTTTTTTTTGAAAGGTTGAAAAAAATATTTTCGAAAAGAGGTTGAAATAAAAATTTTTTGGGAAAGGTTGAAAAAATATTTTCGAAAAGAGGTTGAAATAAATAAAAAAATTTGAAGGGTGAAAAAATATTTTCGAAAAGAGGTTGAAATAAAAAAAAGTTTTGAAAGCGTTCAAAAATACATTTGGGGTAGTAAAGGGAGCGGGGTGACGGAACAGAGCAGATACTCACTGGACTTGAGCAACGCCCCCAGCGTGTCCAGAGCGACTCTGTTGAAGCAAACCCAGAACAGAGGAAGTGACAACAGAGGAAGTGACAACAGAGGAGGGGTCAGAACAACACAAGGAGAGAAAGAGAGAAGAAGAGAGAGAAGAGACAGAGAGAGAGAGAAGAGACAGAGATATAGAAAGAGAGAGAGAGGAGTAGAGACAGAAAGATAAGAAAGATAGAGAGCAGGAGCGACAGGCAGTCCTTACTTGAGCAGGGTGGTGTTCTTCTTGCTGTAAGGCCCAATGATCTTGAACATGAGGTCCACTACCCCGTTCTTCCCCAGGGAGATGGCGTTGACGGCTGGAAGCAGACACATACACACACACACACACACCACACCACACACACACACACAGTCAACAACTGTCCTTGCTGACCTTAGCCATCCCCGTATCTTTGTTTTGAGAACACTGTGGGGGTTGTGTTGACCACAGGCAGACAGACAGGAGACTGAAGGAAGCTTCTCTGAGGTGGAAGCTGCCTGGGTCCAATCAGCTCTCAGGAGCTCCTCACAACTGGAAACCTCAATTTGAGGTCTCCACTAGGGTTAAGGTCCGGTTCGGTAGCCAGGACTAGAGGTGGTTGTGGTTGAGGACTGGAGCTGATTGTGGTTGAGGACTGGAGGTGGTTGTGGTTGAGGACTAGAGCTGGTTGTGGTTGAGGACTAGAGGTGGTTGAGGACTAGAGGTGGTTGTGGTTGAGGACTAGAGGTGGTTGAGGACTAGAGGTGGTTGTGGTTGAGGACTAGAGGTGGTTGAGGACTAGAGCTGGTTGTGGTTGAGGACTAGAGGTGGTTGAGGACTAGAGGTGGTTGTGGTTGAGGACTAGAGGTGGTTGAGGACTAGAGCTGGTTGTGGTTGAGGACTAGAGGTGGTTGAGGACTAGAGCTGGTTGAGGACTAGAGCTGGTTGTGGTTGAGGACTAGAGGTGGTTGAGGACTAGAGGTGGTTGAGGACTAGAGGTGGTTGTGGTTGAGGACTCACAGTTAGCAGAGTAGACCCTGAGGACCTGCAGGCAGGGCAGCAGCAGCTTGCTGTTCTGGAGGTTCTGCTTCAGCAGGGTCACAGTCACGTTCAGAGCACCGTTCAAACGAGCCTTCACACCCAACTTCCTGTCTGTCACACACACACGGTAAAAGATACTGTGAGTGAGGTGTGTGTGTTAGACAGAGGTGTGTGTGTGTTCGAGGTGTGTGTGTTCTCTGTGTGTGTGTTAGACAGAGGTGTGTGTGTGTTCGAGGTGTGTGTGTTAGACAGAGGTGTGTGTGTGTTCTCTGTGTGTGTGTTAGACAGAGGTGTGTGTGTTCGAGGTGTGTGTTAGACAGAGGTGTGTGTGTGTACGAGGTGTGTGTGTTAGACAGAGGTGTGTGTGTGTTCGAGGTGTGTGTGTGTTCGAGGTGTGTGTGTTACACAGAGGTGTGTGTGTTAGACAGAGGTGTGTGTGTTAGACAGAGGTGTGTGTGTGTTGGAGGTGTGTGTTACCTTTGGGGCCGACCTTGGCAAGCAGGGAGTGCAGCTGCAGCAGGAGCTCCTCGCTGGGGGGCGTGTCCTTGCTGGCCGAGAGGACCAGCTGGAGCAGGACGCCCGTCCCCCCCTTAGACACAAACACCCCCACCCTGCGCCCCCCGCCTGCTCACACACACACAGAGAACACACACACTCCGTCATTCAACACTCAGATCAACCAATCACCATCTCTGTGTTCATTATCTAGGCTTTCACGATGGCCAGTCTGTACAAATTCACCCATCTTCATCAGATGAATTTTTGGGTTCGCTTGTTTCGAATTCAGATTGCGCCCCACATGATGTTCTCAGGTGTTAACAGGTTGATGCCCCAATTGCATAACACACCAACCCATTATCACTGGTCTACAGCCCACAATCTGACCAATTAACATAGCAGTCTAGTAATCAATCACATCTACTGTCACTCGATCTAAAACAGTCAGAGGAAGAGACGTTTCGATGCAGAAGAATCTTATCATCCTATTAAAAGACAACGTCAAGCTAACTATCCAATCACAGAGCAGGCATTTTCAACCATCCGTCCAATCAGAGAGCAGTTGACACTCACCCACGGTCAACAGCTCATTGAGGATGTACAGAATGTTCAGGATGGTTTGCAGATCCCGTGTGTTCTGGCAAAGACAGAGAGCATGCTGGGTATTACACACACAAACACACCCTCACAGGATAAAGTGGGCATGGCCTGACATTTTCCGTTACGGGAAGTCATGAACCTTACGTGAAAACACGGGTTATGCAGTTGGGGGGTGACTGAGCCGCCATATTGCTGCATGTCTGAATGTCCGACCACTAACATCAACAGGATGTTGTCTCTCTAACAACCCAGAGGTTGCATTGAGACTTTCTTCTTGTCTGTCATTTCGACAGACAGGATCGTAAAAACCCCACACACTCACATCCAGCATGTTCAGCATACACTAACGCCCCCTCCCCCCTCCACCCCCTCCAAACAAACAACACACTCATAACCACCCCCCCCCTCTCGGCGACAAGGTATGGCTATTGTCCAACCAAGATTCATAAACTTTCCTGTCACCAGGGGGTCTATTAATACACAGTGAAATACCATCCAGGGACACACTGGAGACACCAGTGGTAGCAGCTCTGTTCCTGAGGGGGGCGCTGTCTTCACCGGGTCAAGGGCACCAGGACACCACATCTGTGGGTCCGGCACCAGCGGGAAATACTTTGGGGCCACTTGACTGATGTCTCACAGAACAGTGGAAAGACTGGTGTTGTCCCCAGGTGACATGACCCTGGATGTCTGCTGGTATTTACATTTAGTCATTTAGCAGACGCTCTTATCCAGAGCGACTTACAGTAAGTACAGGGAGATTCCCCACGAGGCAAGTAGGGTGAAGTGCCCTGCCCAAGGACACAACGTCATTTTGCACGGCTGGGAATCGAACCGGCGACCTTCTGATTAATAGCCCGATTCCTAAACCGCTCAGCCATCTGACCCGGTATGGGCCGGTCTGTCGAGCCGGACTGTTGCAATGTTTAACTGACGTTGTGTTGTCATGGGATCCTGTTGTGCTTTAAGATAAATGAAGGATGCAGGATACTGTGCTGTTTGTGTAACTGTTTGTGGATGCTTCGGATAAAAAGCGTCAAATGAACAAAATGTACAAGTGAAATGTAATGTTTCAGTTTGTGTTATTCTTCGATCTTTCATTTATACAAGTTATTCTCACTGAGATCAAATCTCTTTTCAAGAGAGACTTAGTCATCCGCAGCAAGGGGAACAATGTGTGTGTGTGTGTGTACTCACCTCGAGAGACGCCAGGATCACCTCCATACCACTGGAACCTTTGGACATGACCTCCTTCCTGGTCTTCTCTACAAGACACACACACACACACACACACAACAACGTTAAGAGGAACTCAGAGATCGCCGGGCCAGGAGTTGGATTACCCAGATAGAGCCGTATCCATGGTGCTGATGCACACACACACACACACGCACACACGCAAGGCCACACATGCACACGCATGAGATAGAGAGGTCGTCTGACTCGAGGATGCGAGGGTGTGAATCTGGAGATGGAAAGTGTGAAGGATTCCCTCCACTGATTTATAGAGTCATAAATTAAACAAGCAAAGCAAATCAGGTTTCAGCGGAGAGGCCGTCCAATTCACACACACACACACACACACACACATCCTCCGACAGAAACACACACACGCACGAGCGGTCACGCATACACATGTTCGTACTCGTGAACACGCATAGCACACAAACTCAACACCACAGAGCAGTCTGGGAGAAAAATTACCCTGAAAAAAAACATTCCAGGCTTTTAAAAGCCTGTGAGGACCACGACTTCAGACAGCTAATTCACCCAACTAAAACCTGCAGTGCACACCAGCACAAAGTGTCACTATCGGGATTTATGGACTTGACTGTTAAAATATAACAATAAACTATGATAACAGGATATATAGTTGTCCCAGTCATGATAACTGACCCAACTAGGAAACTGGACTCTTAATATACTGCTTAGATGACTACATACATGATTTAAAACCTGTTTCACGACTTGCATAGTATTCAGGAAGAGTTATCTATAGACTGAAGCACATTGAGAAACCTTCATGTCTTCCCCTCTCTCCCTGCTGTCCAGTCACTCTTTCCAACTGTCTCTCTCTCTCTCTTTCTTTTTTCTTTTCTTTTTTTTATAGTCCAAAAAGTGTTAATCTGTGTTTACCAGAGGTCTACCTCCCCCCCCTCTAGCCGCCCCCCTCAGTGCCCCAGCCCTGAGCTCTTACCTGGGGAGGCTGGGGGGACCTGGGGGGTCACTGAGTAGCTTGATCTCCATGATCTACTGTACTCCATCCTCCGCTGGTCTTAAAGTCCCTCCAGGGGTTTCTCAGGTTGAGAAAGGACACTAAAACACACCTGCTTCAAAGCACCGTGTTCAACCTCTCCAGGACCTGACTGTGCTGTCCCTGATACTCTACAGTACAGACTGGATCTGTACACCACTGGAGCCCCAGATCCCTCCCTCTTCACACTAGCCCCCCCTCCCCCGCCCCCTCCCTCCACTCCTCCCCCTTCCCCTCATCATCCCATTCTCCATCTCCATTCTCCTGTTATCAGCAAAGCAAGGAATGATGAACGCTGCACTGGGGTGAGAGGGGGTGTGTGTGTGTGTGGGGGGGGGGGGGGTGTCTAGGGGACTAAAGCATGTGTGTGATATTACCCTGAACCCTCACTCGCCCCACTCTCCCCCCACCCTCCCCCCTCCTCTCCCCCCCTACCCTACAGACAGAGCAGAGGTGTATGATTACAGATCACCATGTTTCCTCTCTCGCCCTGCCTGTGGGGCAGAGCGGGGGGGGGGGGGGGGGGGGGGGGGGGCGGAGGGAGTGCTCTGGGTGTGGCAGGGCGCTGGGGAGATCAGGACGGAAGAAGAGAGAGAAGGGAGAGAGGAAAGGAGAGAGGAGAAGAGAGGAGAGAGAAGGGAAGGAGGAAAGGAGAGAGGAGAAGAGAGGAGAGAGAAGGGAAGGAGGAAAGGAGAGAGGAGAAGAGAGGAGAGAGAAGGGAAGGAGGAAAGGAGAGGAAATCCCAGAGATCCTCATTTCAGCCTCTCTGCTCTCAAAACAAAACAAACACCCGTTTTCCAGTCAAGAGGCAGGATCTACTAGCGTCAAAGCACACCTGTTTAGGAATGCAGGATCTCCGTATGGGATCCAGTCATCTGTCGCCACACAAACAGGTGGATAACCAAACTGGGGCCTCAAGCCACAGCTGAGAAGAGCTAGAACTGACAAACCTGATATGCCGGAGCTAGCGATCAGGACCAGACAGCTGTCAGCCCCAGGGATTACAAACTAATCATGTATCTGTGTCTATACTTTATACTTAAGTATGTCAGTGTGTGTGTGTGTGTTGCCTCACTATGCCACTTGACATTTGCATGTCTAGAGGTCTGGCTATGCTGGGGGTCTTAATAGCAAAGGACAACATGTTTTCTTAGGTCTTAACTAAGGATCCTGTTGCTGCTAGGCCAGATCCTCAGCGTCTGTCTGGTCACCCGCTTTACCCATCAGGCTTTGCAGCTTGGTACGCAAACACACAGCTTGGTTCTGAGATAATTGGGCGTTCTGACTGGGGGCTGCTGGGCAATCCTAGACAAGAGTCCAACTGCTTTTCGTCGACTGTCAAGTTTCTCTGTGACATATGAGTTTCTGGGGGAGCAGGGGAATTCACCAGGGGGTTGAAGGCCAAGGGGGCGTGGGGGGGGCGTGGGGGGGGGGCGTGGGGGGGGGCGCTGCGGGGGGAGGCGTTACCCCCCCCCCCCGGCTGAGGTAGAAAGCTGAGCACTAGCTAAGTGTGTGTGTGTGTGTGTGTGTGTGTGTGGGGGTCCAGTTACAGACCTTACCTCCAGCTTTGAAATGTTTCCACTTCTACAGACATGCCAACCTAGCGCAACCAGCCCAAACATGCACCCCTGCATCCCCCTCCCCCTACGACACCTCTCACCCTTTGACCCCGTAAACATTTCCAATAGGACACCCTTCAGTGTCCCCTGACAGCTGATTAGTCAGGCTGAAGGCTGGTCCCTGCTGACCTGCTCCACTACCAGACCCTCGGAGGGGTCAATGTTCAGTTCTGTGTGTTTGTGTGTTTTCACAGGACGGACACGTGTGTCTGTGTGTGACATAGATGCAGCACAGTTAAGGAAGGGTAGGAATACAAGGTGGGGGGATGCAGAGATGTGTGTGTGGAGCAGGACTTGTGTGTATAGTGTGTGTGTGTGGAGCAGGACTTGTGTGTATATAGTGTGTGTGTGTGTGGAGCAGGACTTGTATGTATAGTGTGCGTATGGTGTGTGAGTGTGTGTGTTCCTTCTCACCCTGGGTCTGGATGAGATGGAGGATCTTGGAGGTGACCTGTCGGCCCATGTCAGCGTCCGCCAGCATGGTGTCTCCGTTCATCCTCTCCAGCTGAGACAGTAGCATCAGCACCCGGGAGTTACTGGGAACACTGGGAGACACACACACACACACAGACACACACAGGCAGACACACACACACACACAGGCAGACAGAGACAGACAGACAGACACACACAGGCAGACACACACACACACACAGACACACACACACAGGCAGAGACAGACAGACAGACACACACAGGCAGACACAGACACACAGGCAGACACACACACGGGCAGACACAGACACACACACACAGGCAGACACACACAGGCAGACACAGACAGACACACAGGCAGACACAGACAGACACACACAGGCAGACACAGACAGACACACAGGCAGACACAGACAGACACACACAGGCAGACACACACACACACACAGACACACACACACAGGCAGAGACAGACAGACAGACACACACAGGCAGACACAGACACACAGGCAGACACACACACGGGCAGACACAGACACACACACACAGGCAGACACACACAGGCAGACACAGACAGACAGACAGACAGACAGACAGACAGGGACAGACAACCACACACACAGGCAGACACAGACAGACAGACAGACACACAAACAACCACAGACACACACAGATGACACACAGTTAGTTATATTTGTTGTTATATTTATGGAATGTGGTCTCTTTTGATGTGCTGTGTAGACAGACAGAGTTATTCCTGGAGTTCTATTATAAACCCATCTGGGATGGTTGGGTCAAAAGTCAGTTGGCATGACAACAGCCATGGAAGAGTGAAGGAAATCTGTGAATTCTGCCCTGCATGGCTGATATGTCCTTTTAAAGACAGAAGTGGAGAGATGGAGAGGAAGAAGAGGAAGAAGGAGAGAGAGAGAGAGAGAGAGAGAGAGAGAGAGAGAGAGAGAGAGAGAGAGAGAAAAGAGGGGTAGGGAGAGAGAGAGAGAGAGAGAGAGAGAGAGAGAGGGGTAGAGAGAGTGAGAGAGAGTGAGAGAGAGACAGAGGGGTAGAGAGAGTGAGAGAGAGGGGAAGAGAGAGTGTGAGAGAGAGAGAGAGAGAGAGAGAGAGAGAGAGAGAGAGAGAGAGAGAGACATAAATACTAACTGGCAGACAAAAATCTACTGAGGCAGGGAGAGGGCGGGCAATACGGCCCAAAAACACACAAATCGCACATGTCCACAAACACACAGTCTATCAGGCCCTTTTTTAGACACGTTCCCGTTCGATGACAGTTAAACGACTGAGCAGCTATGCTAAAGCCACCCACCCCGCATATTTCCCCCCGATCGTCACGGCAATGCCACCCGGTCTAGTTGGTACCGGCCCTGCTGCCCCCCCCCCACTCTAGCACCGCAAAGCCAGTGAACCGTTTCATCACTGATGAGAAGCGTTTGCGAGGCCTGAACAATGCGGACTGTCCCTGTCTCAGACGGGTGGCGGGTCAATGAGGATGACATCACCAGGCTCCGGGTCTAGCCACAGAGCCCACTGGTTTGAGCTGACGGTGACCTCAGTGTTGCTCCAGATGTCAGGCAGACAGGACAGAGCAAGAGGGGAAAGGTCACGGGAGGAGGGAGGGAGACAGACAGACAGACAGACAGACAGGGGAAGGTAAACAAACAGACAGACAGATTGAGAGACTCACCCTTTCTCCGTTGCCATCTTGGGTTTATTCATGTTTTCACCACGTCAACATATTTCAAAACATCTACAAGACAAGGATTACAAGCATCAAGTCATTTGACAGCTTCTGCACCTCTAAGTGCCTGCCTGCCTCGACTGTACCTGTCAGTTTGTTGTTTGACTCAAAGAAAACAGTGTTATGTGGAGAGAGGCGTAGGTGACAGGGAAGTACTGTGGGCTAGGTAATTAAACCACTTACGGTAATCGGAGCATTATCAGCCATAATAGGAAAGGCACTCTAGTAATGAGATAGCTTTTCAAGAACTGTGTGTGTGTATAGAGAGAGACTAAGAGAGAGAGTTGCCACTTGAGCTTGGGGCATTAATGACTTAGTAGACGGCTATTAATTTCATAACTTGCTCCATTGCACAGTCTTATTTTAGACTTTAATATGCTACATTAAACACATATTGTCAGAAAATCGAAGACATTATTTGTAGACTGAACAAACTCACAATGATTGTGCGATCTACCCTACCGATCTAACATCGTAAGCAGAAGTTAAACCCCAAGCCATGTGACATGGTCACAATCGCATCAATTGAAGTATTTAGTGAATGATAAACAAAACATTGCTCAATTGTCGTTAGTGATGACCTGACATACTGCTGCACGGCCTTCAAATCACCTGCAGCGGTGACTGTCTAGTCTTGCAAACGTTTTCGGCTGAGCTAGCCAGCAATCTCCACACTACTGACACACACCCTGTCGCTGGCACCCGTCTGACAGAATAAACAAACGTAGCTGCGCTAAAACTAGCGATAGACACGGCGTAAACATAACCTACTTCTACTTGTAACACTTGCTGTGACAGTCGCCTTTGCGATTAGGTTACCTCCCCCCGCTGCACATGCTGTGTGTACCGTTATCTAGGTAACACAGCTGGCCATTCATGTAGCTGTGGCCATCTCTGGTGGCGCTACGGGTAGCTAGCACGCTAATAGCTACTTATTTAGCTAGCTATTTACCTCCGAATTTGTCAACATTGTCAGAACGATGCACTTCCACATTCAAGCGATGATGAATTACTAACCTGTTGCAAAAGGAATGGTTGTCTTATTCGGACGGGCGAATTCCATTAATGAGTCTCTACGTTGCCTGAAACGACCCGATGTTATGATACAAACCCTTGCAACTAACCCTCCTTGCTGAAGAACTGTCAAAAGGGGTGTCCCGGGGCGTGAGCTACGCGAGAATGAAGTCTAGCCAAATGTAGTTTTTAAGACGCGAGGCGAAAAGATGAAGACATGGTTTACTTCCATTAAGACGTTGCCTAAAAGTTACCAAATAACCCCAGACAAACGGAACCATATTGTGAATAAAGCAGTAAGTAAAATGTATTAACTGATAAACAGAACATTTAAAGAGAAGCCAGCATTGTTCGTAATATTCACAACAATACGACACCATATCCCAAGGAACAACGGGCACATGACGTCACACCAATGCGCCTTCATCCATTGACTTCGGGTAGAATAGCTACATGATAATTAGCAAGGTATGTAATCAATTTTCTATCAAAAAGAGCCATATAGATATTAGTGGTCGTATTTCAAATGCACAACAATACTACTAATAGTATATAGCATATCTTAGAATGCATGGTAATATGAATTGGTACGTTTCGTTGAAGTAGAATAACCAATGTCAAGAGAGACCTAGTTAGCTGGCTTGCTAGCATGCTAAAATGTGATGCTGTTTATCATGCTTGGCTAATCATCTAAACAAAAATGTGCACTGGCATTAAATATGAACGCTTTATTTCAGATGCGTAATTATACCTTAGTAAACACTTTTGTGCGTAGTTCTGTCCAATGGGACTGATATGTTGGACCTTTACTAGCCAGATTCACATCTCAGATTCAGCCTGATCAGAACCCATGCAACCTATTGCACCAGCCTTTGCTGAGGATTCCAACTGAGATGCGTTGGAGCGCCGCTGACAGCCCCTCAGATTTACTCCTCTAAGATTTCCATTACACTCACGTCCACAGTTCAGTAAATTCAAGGCCTTTTTTGGCATAATCTGCTTTGTCCTTCGTGTTGCCTGACGTTAATGCTTGACAGATGGCGGCACAAATGACTTTTCGATCACCCCCTTATATGACCTGTCAGTCTTGGACTTCACCGCTACTCCAAAACGACTGTTTTAACTCATACATTACATTTACATTTAGTCATTTAGCAGACGCTCTTATCCAGAGCGACTTACAGTAAGTACAGGGACATTCCCCGAGGCAAGTAGGGTGAAGTGCCTTGCCCAAGGACACAACGTAATTTTTCCCGTCCGGAAATCGAACCAGCAACCTTCTGATAACTATCCCAATTCCCTAACCGCTCAGCCACCTGACTCCCCATACAACCAAGGAACCTGATTCCCACTGTTCTCTTAGATTTTCTCTCATGAACTTTAAGACGTAATCCTTAAGCCATTTTATAGCTATCCATTAGCGTTGTCTGACATTGTTGCACGCCATTGAGTCTTAGTGAGGCGCATCAGGACAGACGGTCCTGACAGTGTTTTCTAAAGACGTTTCCCACTCTCTTTTACTGCAGCCGTCGCCATGGTAATGAAGTCGTCTGTCGATGAAGACGATGCTGGCTGGGGGTTAGGAATCCCAGAGAAGATGAAGAATAATGCAAACTGGGTGGACATCACACACGACTTCAAAGGGGCATGCAAAGGTGCGTGAGTGTGTGTGTGTTCTTCCAGTGTTGATTAAGGTTAGGTGAAACCATGTCGCTTTATGGATGAAGTCATAGTGCCGAAAGAGTGAGAGAGTTTGGAAAGGTGTAGAACATTTGATCTATCTGCTTTGGGCACTCTGGAATGTGATGCACACTTGAAATGCGGTTGGGCAAGTTTAGGATTACAGTTGAGCAAATGCTTAGATCGTTTGTTTTACGTTTTTATAGAACTTAACCTTGGGGAGCTACTCCATGACAAACTGTGAGTATATGAGGATCTCTGACACACACACACACACACACACACTATGGGTCGGGCTCTGTAACCAGGTCGCTCTGTAACCAGGTCTCTCCATGCAGGTTCGGTCTGTTTGAGGCCATGTCTGCTATCGAGATGATGGACCCTAAGATGGATGCTGGCATGATAGGCAACCAGGTCAACAGGAAGGTGCTGAACTTCGAACAGGCGGTCAAGGTAAGGTCACGGTCAGGCAAGGTCACTGGATCTGAGAACGTCTTCAAATAGGCAAAAGTTATATATTCAACCCCTCTATATATATCTCTCGCTCCCTCCCCCCCTCCGCTCTCCAGGATGGTACGATCCGAGTGAGCGACCTCAGCCTTCCTGAGCTCATCGGCATCATGGACACCTGCTTCTGCTGCCTGGTCAGTTACTCTGACAGAAACTGGTTCACTTCCATCACTTCCTCTTCACTTCCTGGTTCACTTCCATCACTTCCTCTTCACTTCCTGGTTCACTTCCATCACTTCCTCTTCACGTCACGTGAACAGTTTCACTTGCTATCACACAGCTTGTCCCCCAGGTTGTACTGACCTGGTGTGTGTCTGTCGTTTGGGCCCGCGTCTGTAGATCACGTGGCTGGAAGGCCACTCCCTGGCCCAGACGGTGTTCACCTGTCTGTACGTCCACAGCCCCGACCTCATAGAAGACCCCGCCCTCAAGGCCTTCACTCTGGGCATCCTCAAGGTGTGCGACATCGCCCGCGAGAAGGTCAACAAAGCTGCTGTGTTTGAGGAGGTAAGCTCAGTCTCTGTGTGTGTGTGTGTGTGTGTGTGTGTGTGTGTGTACCTGGTGGCCTAAACCAGGCTGGTTTTGTATGTTCTTCAGGAGGATTTCCAGGCCATGACCTATGGTTTCAAAATGGCCAACAATGTTACAGACCTACGAGTCACAGGTCAGTGATCGTCCGGCTCAGGCAAATTCTACATGTCTCCCCTACATCTCCTGCCTGCTCTCTAACTGGACATCTCCAATACAGCCTAAAAAGGCCCAAACATCTTAAAAAAAGAGGAAAAAAAAGAGTTGATGGAGTGTGTTTGAGTCTACCTAAATATAACCTGAGTAATCGTCTCCTCTGTGTGAACAGGTATGCTGAAGGATGTGGAGGATGAGTTGCAAAGAAGAGTCAAGGTGTGTGCATCTGTCTATAGATCACTGATCAACCCTCAGAGCACACACACACTAACCTGTCTCTCTCCCTCAGCACACGCACACTAACCTGTCTCTCTCTCTCAGAGCACACACACACTAACCTGTCTCTCTCTCTCAGAGCACACGCACACTAACCTGTCTCTCTCTCTCAGAGCACACACACACTAACCTGTCTCTCTCTCTCAGAGCACACGCACACTAACCTGTCTCTCTCTCCCTCAGCACACACACACTAACCTGTCTCTCTCTCTCAGAGCACACGCACCAGGCAAGGAGAGCAGCGGGACCCGGAGGTGGAGCTGGAGGTCTGTCTCTCTCTTCTCTCCATCTCATCCTCCCTGTCTCCCACACTCTTTCCATCCTCTCTCTCTACCCTCCCTGGTTTCCACCCCCCTCTCTCTCTCTCTCTCTCTCTCTCTCGCCCCCTCTCTCTCCCCCCCCCTCCCCCTCGCCCTCTCTCTCTCTCTCTCTCTCTCTCTCTCTCTCTCTCTCTCTCTCTCTCTCTCTCTCTCTCTCTCTCGCCCCCTCTCTCCCCCCCCCCTCCCCCTCGCCCTCTCTCTCTCTCGCCCCCTCTCTCCCTCGCCCCCTCTCTCTCCCTCCCTCTCTCTCCCTCCCTCCCTCCCTCCCTCTCTCGCCCCCTCCCTCTCTCTCGCCCCAGGGTGGGTTGGGTCGTGGGCCTGGGCCTGGGTCCCAGGGTGGGTTGGGTCGTGGGCCTGGGCCTGGGTCCCAGGGTGGGTTGGGTCGTGGGCCTGGGCCTGGGTCCCAGGGTGGGTTGGGTCGTGGGACTGGTCCTGGGTCCCAGGCCAGAAGGCTGGAATGTGCAGCTGTGGCAGTAGAACCCAGGCCCAGATGGTCCCATCATAACTGACTCCTGGGTCTGGGTGGTCTGGGTGGCCTAAATGTGTGTCCCCTCAAAGGCTAGGATGAAGGTGTGGTCTGTGTGTGTGTGTGTGTGTCATTAACCTGTTCCTGTTCCTCCTCTTCCAGCATCAGCAGTGTTCTGCACTTTTCAACAGAATAAAGTTTACAAGACTTCTGCTCACTGCGTTGATGGCCTTCACTAAGAAAGAGGTAACACACACACACACACACACACACCATACACACAAGGAAGAGGTAACCCAGACGAGCTCAGTGAGTGATCCTGGTGGATGTTTACCAGACCAGCTCAGTGAGTGAGGCCCAGAAGCTGATGGCCCAGGCTGCAGACCTCCTGCCCTTCATCCACTCCAGCCTGGAGTACGGCATCCAGTCCCAGAACGACACCACGAAAGGAGGTTAGGGTTAACACACACACACTCACAGTGATGAACGCACGCACACACACACAAGCTGCTGACCCAGAGGTGCTTTAACGCAAAGGGACCCAGGTTCGATTTCGTCCCGGGCCAAATCCTCCATGTCTTACCCTCTCTCTTCTCTGCCTTTCCTGTCACTCGATCACACTCTCTCCATCCCCGACCCAAACCGCCCCGCCCCCCCAGACCACCCCATCATGATGGGGTTCGAACCCCTGGTGAACCAGCGTCTGCTGCCGCCCACGTTTCCCCGCTACGCCAAGATCATCAAGAGGGAGAGCATGGTCGGCTACTTCGGCAAGCTCATCGACCGCATCAGGAACGTGTGTGAGGTCATCAGCACCACCAACCTGCACGGCATCCTGGTGAGAGCGGCCCGCCGTGTCACCTTGGCCCCGCCGCCGTCTACTTCCTGCTTCCTGCTCCTCCCCCTGGAGTCCTCCAATCATCTCTTCTTCTTCTGCCCACAGGACTTCTTCTGCGAGTTCAGCGAGCAGTCTCCCTGCGTCCTCTCCAGATCTCTGCTCCAGGTAAGCAGCCTCCCCCGTCTCTGATTGGTGCGACCCGAGCACGCCTCCTTGTGTCCTGTCCCGTGATTGGCCCGGATTCGACCGCTCTCTCCTGTGTTGCTAGACGACCTTCCTGATAGACAATAAGAAGGTGTTTGGGACTCACCTCATGCAGGATATGATTAAAGATGCCCTGAGGTACTTTGTCAGCCCACCTGTCCTCTCCTCCAAGTAAGTCATTGAGTGTGTATGTGAGTGTGTGTGTGTGTGCACTAGGACTAGTATATGAACATTTCCTGATGTGTAAGTGTATTCAGTAGGCTGGGAGTTCTGTGTGATGCGTGTTTCTCTTGGCTAACAGGTGCTGTCTCTATAACAACCACCAAGCCAAGGACTACATAGACTCCTTCGTCACACACTGTTCCCGAGTAAGACACACACACACACACACTCTCTCACACACACCCACATACTCTGTTCCATCCTGAAGTATCAAGACCCCGCTGCCAGAGATGCCGTCTTGATAACATGTAAACTCATCTCTCTCCCTTTCTCCCTCCCTCCCTCCCTCCCCCTGAAGCCATTCTGCAGTCTCATCCAGATCCATGGACACAACCGTGCTCGGCAGAGAGACAAGCTGGGGCACATCCTGGAGGAGTTTGCCACACTGCAGGATGAGGTATGCGTGTGTGTGTGTGTTCAGGATGCTCATTTCTCTGTCATGGACAATCCCCTAACTTCCCTTCTCCTTTCCTCCTCACACACCCCTCCACCCTCCCCTACTCTCACCCCAACCCTCCCCCCCTCATCCCCCCCCCTTCTCCCCTCATCTCCCCCCCTCCTCCCCTCATCCCCCCCCCTCCTCCCCTCATCTCCCCCCCTCCTCCCCTCACCCCCCCCCCTCCTCCCCTCATCCCCCCCCCCGGCTCCCTGGGCGCCCCCTGCAGGCAGAGAAGGTGGACGCGGCGCTGCACAGCCTGCTTATGAAGCTGGAGCCTCAGCGGCAGCATCTGGCCTGCCTGGGCACCTGGATCCTCTACCACAACCTGCGCATCATGATCCACTACCTGCTGAGCGGCTTTGAGCTGGAGCTCTACAGCATGCACGAGTACTACTACATCTACTGGTGAGTACTGCACAAGTACTACTACATCTACTTGTAGGGACTACTCCAGTACAGTACAACCAGTAGTAGAGTACTGGTGAATATATGGTGTGTGTATGTGTGTGTGTGTCAGGTACCTGTCGGAGTTCCTGTACGCCTGGCTGATGTCGACGCTGAGCCGAGCGGACAGCTCCCAGATGGCCGAGGAGAGAGTCCTAGAGGAGCAGCAGAGAGGACGCAGCAGCAAGAAAACCAAGAAGAAGAAGAAAGGAGGAGGTGGGTCAGATGGGGGTGAGGATGGGGGTGAGGAGGGAGGAGGTGGGTCAGAAGAGGGTGAGGAGGGAGGAGGTGGGTCAGAAGAGGGTGAGGATGTGGGTGAGGAGGGAAAAGAAGAAAGGCTGGCTCTGTATCTTAGTGTGTGTTTGTATTCTCCTCCAGCTCGTCCCCTCGGCAGAGAGATCACAATGAGCCAAGCCTACCAGAACATGTGTGCTGGCATGTACAAGGTATGCTGGCTAATGTACACACACTATTAATATCATAGACGTACTGTTATCAGTATTGTGCCACACTCTCATTGCCCTCTCTCCCCCTCTCTCCCTTCTCACTCTCTCTCCCACTTTTCATTCCTCCCCCTCTCTTCTCCCTCCCTCCCTCCCTCCCTGCAGACCATGATAGCCCTGGACATGGACGGGAAGGTTCGTAAGCCCCAGTTTGAGCTGGACAGCGAGCAGGTTCGGTACGAGCATCGCTTCGCCCCCTTCAACAGCGTGGTCACGCCCCCTCCTGTGCACTACATCCAGTTCAAGGTAGAGTGGAGCAGCGCTCGGCTAACACACACACACACACACAGTCTGTCACACACAACACACACATTCACACAGTTACAATGCCGCATGTTCAGTTTCTGACCAGTCACGAAGTGACTCTGTGAATCACACTACTGTATATGGAGGTGAGAGGTCAGGAAGTAACACAGGAAGCACTTTTGGACTACAAATCCCTGCCCACCAATGAGGATCCTTCCCTAGTAACTGACGCCTTCCTCTCTCCACCAATGAGGATTCTCTATAGTGACTGACGTGTAGTCTGTCCTGTAGGAGATGTCTGATCTGAAGAAGTACAGCCCGCCCCCCCAGTCAGCTGACCTGTACCTGGCGGCCAGCAAGCACTTCCAGCAGGCCAAGCTCATCCTGGAGAACGTGCCAGTCCCCGACCCTGAGGTCAGCACCCCTCACGACCTCTGACCTCTTGCTGACATCACTCACCTGGTTAAAGTAGTTCTTGATTAGGATGGTGGTTTTAGTGTTGGTCCTGCTCCAGGTGTCTGTGTGTTGCTGTGGTCTGTTGTTGCTGCAGGTGTTGACTGTCTGTTGTTGCTGCAGGTGTTGACTGTCTGTTGTTGCTGCAGGTGACCCGGATCCTGAAGGTGGCCAAGCCCAACATCGTGGTGATGAAACTGCTGGCTGGAGGCCACAAGAAGGAAACCAAGGTAACGCGTCCACAACGTCGCTATGGTTACACACCTGCTGTCACCTTGTACTAAACCCTGCGGACCCGTCTGCCTCTCCTGGTGAGGCAGACGGGTCTGGCTGGCTGGAGGCAGACAGGATGTCAGGAGTATTGCTGTTAAAAGGTTCTCAGTGATGATTCTATCCCTCTCTCTACTCATATGTCTCTCCTTCCTCTCTCTCTCCCTCTCTCTACCCATCTCTCTCTCTGTCTCTCCTTTGTCTCTCTACCCATCTCTCTCTCTCTGTCTCTCCTTTGTCTCTCTACCCATCTCATCTCTCTCCTTTGTCTCTCTACCCATGTCTCTCTCTCCTCCAGGTCCTTCCTGAGTTTGACTTCTCAGCTCACAAGTATTTCCCTGTGGTCAAGATCATCTGAGATTCGTACACCTGGGTTTCACCTCGACAGATCCCCCCCCCCCCCCCCTCCGTGCCCCCTCCTCCCAGTCCCATCCCCACCATCAAGACCCTCCAGAGAGACCCCCTTTGGGCTCCTGTGTGTGTGTGAGTGTGTGTGTGTGAGTGTGTATGTCTGCTTGCCTGGATGGAGTGTGTCCTGGTTTCCCCGTCACAGGTGCCATGTAATCGTTGAGGCACTGTCATCGAAGGATGATATTGTTTCTTAAGAGAAAGCTTAATCTTGGTAACTGGATTTGACTAGCACCAAGGCTTGCTCTCGGTTCATAAAACTACCACTTGAAGTCCCAGGAATCTACAAAAGACTACAATAACCAGCCATGCCTCAAAGCGACAAATTTGATCATGGTATCTAAATTGTTTATTTCCTTGTTGTCCTTCTGTTAATTTCAATAAAAACCTATGATTATTTAACTGTTAATGTGTACATTTCAGCACAGAGTGGAAACGAATACGAAATCATGAAACAGCAAAGAATCCATTGTACAAAATCATGAGACAAAAGCATCCCTCTCTGGGTGTAACGCGGTTCCCAGGTGTGTTCCTCCACCAAACAGTCCCAGAGCCATGAAGGGGACTGGGGCAGGACAGGGGCAGGACAGGGGGTCCCTGAGGACCAGGGTTGAGAACCACCGGACTTAGGGGAAGATCACAACCTGACACACAGCCAGACAACATGGGACCAACACAATTAAATAAAAAAAAGTTCTCAATACGATGAATAAGTTAAGAAGAAAAACATTTCTTCTACGAGTCGGAAACCCGACCTTTAACCTTCTGGCCTCGCAAGGCTCAGCCAATCAGACGATACTGGAAATAGGGTATAAATCGTTTTAAAATCCTACATACAGCTCGTCTATCGTGGTTCAGGCTAAATCAGACTGAACGGCGTTGTCTTACACAGTGTGACACAACCAAGTTACTCCCAAAGATTTGAGAAATAATGGACCTAGCCTAAAGCATGATATGACTAACTAATAGTTCAGGAGCTAAATGGATGATCAGGATTATTATGATGAGTTATCTGCACTTCTATGACAGTGAATCTTACATTGTTTAAAAAAAAAAAACGGCATTCGACCCCAAACCAACCCTTAACACCTCATCCTGGTCATGGGAGATTTTAGGCCAATGGACAATGGATTGGCCTGTTGGCAACCAACAGGCCAATCGGGGCAAGGTGGTCATCTCACTCCCGTTGTCATGGGATCTTAAAACTGGTAGAAGCTCTTAGTTTGACTTGTAGGCCTTAGAGCTTGGTTTGGAGACAGGAAGATAATGGATCACGACCCTAAATTAAGCGATCTGTCTAAATCAGGGGTGTCAAACCCTGGTCCTTGAGGGCCGCTGTCCTGCATGTTTTAGATGTTTCCCTGCTCCAACACACCTGATTCGAATGAATGGTCGTTATAACAACCCATTTAATTGAATCAGGTGTGTTGGAGCAGGGAAACATCTAAAACATGCAGGACAGCGGCCCTCGAGGACCAGGGTTTGACACCCCTGGGCTAAATCCTTTTACACCTAAGCACACACTTTCTCTAGCTAGTGACAGATTTATCATTCACACACACACGCCTACACACACACACACACACACACACGTGAATCCTTCCCCACAGTTTCTACAACAGTTCAAAGTCTCCAGGTCCATGTTTGTCCCCCAGCTCTGTGTTCGCTGTGGAGGACTGGAGTGACTGGTTAAGGCAGCCTGTGAGATACCGTCCCTTTAGGAGCAGGAGTGTGTGTGTGTGTGTGGGGGGGGGGGGCTGTAGAGCGTAGTCCTGGTTTGGACTGCATCCTACTGTGCTGGAAGTGTTCATGGAGCTGGCTGTCACTCCGTGACGGTGGGTGATTCTGGAGGTGTGTGTGTGTGTGTGTGCGTGTGTTCGGGGGGGTGGACGGAGGCATCTTCTCCACACACACTTCACCCTGCGAGACCAAACCAGAGAGGGTCTTCAGACAACAGGTATGTGGAATGAATAGAAAATGTGTGTGTGTAAGTGTGTGTGTGTGTGAGAGAGTGTGTGTACCTTAGATCTGGGCGAGCTCGGCCATCTTGTCCGCCTCAAACTCTCCCTCGTTCTCGTCATCGCCATTGTAGTCGGCCTCCTCGTCCTCCATCTCCTTATCTAGCACCGGACACACACACACACACCTTCATCTCCTTATCTAGCACTGGGCACACACACCATCTCCTTATCTAGTGCCGGACACACACACCATCTCCTTATCTAGTGCCGGACACACACACACCTTCACCACCTGCATCCATGTACACAACATCTCTCCCCGTACACAACATCTCTCCCCGCACACACACACAGACACACACACTCCCCTCACCTATATTCTCAGCCAGTGCGTTCCGTTTCTCTTGGTCGACTCCGCCCACTATCTGCTCATCTGCATCATAGTCTTCAGGGTTGTCCACCTTCTGACCAATAAGAGTGTCCTCACCCTTGTCCTGGCCAATCAGGATGTCTCCAGCCCCTGGAGGAGGAGATGGGGGGAGAGAACAGATAAGATACTTCAGACGAAAATGGTCTTCTAGAGTCCTGTGGAAGTGTGAGCAATTGTGTGTGTTTGTTACACGTGTGTGTGTGCGTGTACTTCTATCATACCTTCTGCCTGGATCCCTCCGTGTGTGTCCAAGACCTCCACCTTATCGTCCTTCACCTGGTTCTTCTTCAGGATGTGACCTGTGGGCTCCTCCCCTGGCCCCACAGCGCCCTCTGCAGGAGAGTCTAGGTGCTGCTTCCCCTCTACTGAGGGACTGGATTCCTTCACAGGGGTCAAATCTGGAGTCTCCAGACCTTCACACAACCACCAGAGTTCAGTTAAAACCAGGCACCCCACGTGCACTACCATAGTCGTTTACATCCTGTATCTTTCAAAGAACAACCATCTACTTCCTGTACCTGTGTCTACTATGATCTCATTGGTCAGCAGCTCTGGAGCATCTGGTCCCCCAGCCATGGCATCGAGCGGGGGGAGCTCGGGGGCGTGGCCTAGGACCGGTGTGGTCTTAGTATCGTCAAGCCCCGCCCTCCCTGGCTCCTCCTTGTCGACCACGCCCACCTTCCCTGTGGAGCTGGCCTTCCCCGTGGGAACCAGGTTCACCTGAACAGGAAACAGGAAGTTGCAACCATAGTGATGACTCAGGAGTGTTGTGACGAGGGGAATTCTTTTTGTCTTCCTGGTTCTAGGCTAGGCTGAACAGATCAGGATTGAGACCACAACGTCAGCACATCCTAGATGTAGGTGTTGAGGGGGCCAGGTTGCCACGGACAACAGCAGAGTAAGGGTCAGAGGTCAGGGGAGACTGGGTATTGCACCTGTGAGGAGACGGCCGGCTTCGGCACGGCTGTCTTCTTGACGGCTGCCAGCTTCTCAGCACATTCTTCCCTCTGGGCGAGGATCTGAGTGTTACACTGCGTCCTGTACACACACACACAGCATGATTTCTTCCAGATCGTGGGCTGCAGAGCCGTTTTGTGGGTGCAGCGTATTGTGCTGGGAGTCTTACATGTCGTAGGTGAGTTTCTTGTTTAGAGTGTCTAGGTCGCCATGGCAACCCTGTAGCTGTTTCTGCACCTTGCCCAGGTCATCGTTCAGCTGGTTCAGTTGAACTGTTCAAACACACACACACACACACACACTGATACAATCATTATCAAGTTTTCTTCGCAGCGCACACACAGATAGGCACATGAAACCTTATGTCAGCAACAGAAAGAGCGATAGAAAAGAGGCAAAGAAAAGAGAGAGAAAGGAACTAAGGAAGAAAAGAAGAAGGTTCCCACCCTTGAGATCCTGTATCGTCTTGGTACTGGTGGAGACATTGAGCTGCAAGGGCCCCTGCAGGTAAACACACACACTGTGAACACATGCAGGGCGTGTGTGTGTGTGTGTGTGTGTGTGTGTGTGTGTGTGTGTGTGTGTGTGAGAAACAGATGGTCCCTGAGCTGGCTGCCATGGCGTCATCTCTCAGGTGGGAATTGGTCCACATGGTCACACTGGTACCAGTCGGTCCCACACACATCCAGAAACAGAACTGCATAAAATAGTTCCGTAGAACCAGGACTCCCATGTTCCTGTGTTTATTGAATTATGTTTGGGAGGTTTTTTAATTGATTTTTTTACACATCCCTTAACTATTTAAAAAAAAGTCCTGACTCGTGGAGTGTTGAAACAGATGTAGGGTGACCTCAGGACGAGAGAGAGAGAGAGAGTGAGACAACAGGAGAGAGAGAGAGACACAACAGGAGAGAGAACAGCTGGGGAATGTTATCACCCAGATAAACCTGAGATCCTGTCTAGCAGGGTAGCCTGAGGACAGGCTTATCTCAGGGCCTCATCTCAACCGTCTTTACTACGACCTAGTGACTAGGTTTGATCTGCTGCCTGTACCATAGACGCTCTGTAGTTAGTGTGTGTGTGTGTGTAAGTGTGTGTGTGTGTAAGTGTGTGTGTGTGTGTAGGTGTGTGTGTGTGTGTGTAAGTGTGTGTAAGTGTGTGTGTGTGTAAGTGTGTGTGTGTGTGTGTAGGTGTGTGTGTGTAAGAGTGTGTGTGTGTAAGTGTGTGTGTGTGTGTGTGTGTGTGTGTGTGTAAGTGTGTGTGTGCGTAGGTGTGTGTGTGTGTAGGTGTGTGTGTAGGTGTGTGTGTGTGTGTCTCCTACCCGCTCCTGGGTGCAGGTGTGTAGGTGTGTGTGTGTGTGTCTCCTACCCGCTCCTGGGTGCAGGTGTGTAGGTGTGTGTGTAGGTGTGTGTGTGTGTGTAGGTGTGTGTGTGTATATGTAGGTGTGTGTGTCTCCTACCCGCTCCTGGGTGCAGGTGTTATGTGCTCCTTCCAGCTGTCTCTTGTACAGGTTCTCTATGCGGCTGATCTGCTCCTTCTGCCTCTGCACCTCCTCCTGGAACTCGTTCTTCTTCACCTCCACCGCTCCTCGCTCCGCAGCGCCCCTCCGCACCTGGCTCTCCAACTCATACAGCTTCGTCTGCACGCGTGCGGTGACAGGGGGGGGAGGAGGAGGGGGGGTTTGTTTGTTTGTAGACGGTGTTTGGGGTTATAATCTAGTATATTCTAATCTACTGTGCATGTCTACCAGCTTGATTTAAGCAAACATCACACACGTTCGCTCGCTCTCTCACTCAAACACACTCTCTCTCCCTTTCACACACACACACGCACCTGTAGTTCCAGGTTACGAGAGCTGGAGACCCAGTAGTTGAAACCCAGGACAAGGATGCAGGCAATCAGAGCTCCAATCATGAGAGGGGGAGACCGACCCCCTCTCCTCCCGTTCACCAGCCCTCCCATGGCTGCCCGCACACTGGACACACACACACATTTAAGTTAGATGAGAAAACAACCATGCTGCTGGTGATCCTGCTACTCAACTTTATTGACCACATGAACGTCTAACTTTCAAGAACTAAACTCAGTCAAACGGTCTAGAACAGTCTGGAGGGAGAGGAGGGTGTTAACAGGTGCGTGCATATTATGGTAACAGTAGCCAGCAAAGGTAGCTCGGATACGGTCACTTTGTGGCTGTGCATCGCTGCTGAGAGTCTGTAAGAATCCCGTTTATGGAAACAGTAACAGAAGTCACTAAAGATAAGCGCCAGCTGTTTGCAAGTTACAACACTCTCAACTCAAATACAACGTGTATTCTAGGAGAGATTTATGGGACCCAGCAGAAAAATCCACCGTATTTGCGCAGTGAGAGCTCTAGTTGGCAATCATTGCGTTACACCGCTTAGCAAACCATGAGTCTGAACGTCAAACTTCCAACAAATTAAGTCGTTTCCGCACCAAATTAATGTTGACATTTGGGGATTGATGTTCTAACAATACTTGATCATAAATGCTTCATATTCAAGATCAAATGTAGTGATGTATTTCAACCAGTAGATTTGAGTTGTGGCTAGTAGCTTTGAAGCTAAAGAAGCGAGACAAGCTAGTTGGCTAAACAACAGCAGTGTGTTGAAGCTTACCTTGAACCTTATTCAAAACCTGTTCCGGCGAAATAATGTTTAGACAAGGAGATATGTCCTCGAATATAGATTATCTTCCTTTCTGCATTGCTAGGTTAAATATTTGACAAAGTGACAGTCCTTATCGGGCACGCATTCTCGTCGATCAATATAACGTCTGAATGTGCGAGTCAGAGGGCAAACAGCGAGCATCAGGACTCGAGGTGGGAGAGAAAACGCGGAAGCGGAGTCTGGCTTCGCCGTTTGCCAACGCTGCAGTTGGCCAAATGATTTTGAAAAGGCTTCACGTACACACAACATCATGCAACGAAAAACGTCAGTGGAGCTGTAAAAACTAAATATTTAAAGTTCACTGTCAAACCTCAAGGCTCACTGTGTAATGTTGTCCAGTAAGATAGGCTACACAGACAAAACAATAATAAACATAATCAGACCACAACAACCTTTTTTCCCACAATATTTATTGTAAAAATATGTTGATTCAACAGAAGGAACAGGAACAAATATTCACTCATATTATAAAAAGTGTGGGCGACTAAAATCCCAAAATAGGAGAGATTAAAAAAAGCAACGACTCATTAAACAAAAGGCTAAAATCCCATTTCAAAACCAATATTAACAACCATACAGGATTTTGGCCTCTGCATTGATGAACATAAAATCAACATTAAAACATCAAAACAGCAGTAGTGTTCAGTTTCCAGCTCAAGTGGGCCTCACAGCTGATTGGTTGCAGCCTATCTGACACCCCTGTCAAACTACCAAACAATCTGACCCGCTCCGAAGTTCCACACCCCTGAGTACAGTTCCCCCACCTCCTCCCCCCCCTGCCCTCCACCTCCTCCACCCTCGGCCCTGACCGAACCCTCTGACACCACAGACTCCGCCCTCCCGCTCAACTCACTGAGGCTGGACCTCGCAGACATGTCGCTGTGGGAACTGTTGCTACGGTGGCTGTTGCCGCGGACAGAGCTGTAAGCGTTGGAGCCGTTGCTGTAGTTGAGGCTGTAACCATGGGAACCGTTGCTCTGGGAGCCCTGGCTGCGGTTGGAGCCGTTACCGTTACCGTGGCGAGACTGGGAGATTCTACCCTGGGACGCTTTGCCGTTGGAACCATGAGAATTCTTGCCATGGGAACCGTTTCCATGAGAGCTGTTGCTTTGGATACTGTGCTCTGACCCTGCCACCTGGAGTTCCCCAATTTGTTTAGAGGACGGAGCCCTCAAGTCCAGCTCTCCACCAGACTCCTCCACACAGGGAGCCCCTGTGGGACCACTAGCCAGGTCGAGAGGCACTTCCTGTGGGCTCCGCTCTGGCAAGAACTCCCTGGGAGAGGCTGGAGGCTCACGGGCGAGGCGTCTAGGTGAGGGACGGGGCACAGCTCTTTCCTGGAGAGAGAGAGAGAGAGAGAGAGAGAGAGAGAGAGAGAGAGAGACAGAGAGAGAGACAGAGAGACAGAGAGAGACAGAGAGAGAGAGAGACAGAGAGAGAGAGAGAGAGAGAGACAGAGAGAGAGACAGAGAGAGACAGAGAGAGAGAGAAACCTGGTGTCTTTCATCTGAATGTGGCTGTAAAAACATCCACTAACCAGCCTCTGTACACATACTGGCTGTACCTACCGAGGGAACACCGTCACCCTTCTGAGTCTCGTCTGTGTCCCCTGCCTCAACACCTTCACTCAGGCCTCGTCCAACCGTAGAGGACAGCTGGGGTCTCCCCACAGGGCCAAAGTCTGATTGGTCGATGCCAGCCATGGAGGCCAGTTGGCCCAGTCTGAAGAAGAAAAGAAGGGAGATAGAAACAGAGATCATCAGGAATAGGATTATATTTACTTCTGAACCGGGTTGTGAATTTACGGGTCTGTTGTCGTGAACCTGCGTCCTCCCAGCCAATCGCAAGGCTTACCCAGCATCCTTCAGGAGATCCAGGAATCCATGGAACTTGTTGAAAGGAACTCTCAATGCTTTCCAGAACCTCCTCGTCTTCCAGAATACTGGAGGCAGCGATGGGCGGGGCCTTGACCGCCTCTGACAGGGAGAAGTTGAGTCTGCGAAGCCTGCAATTCTCCAGCTCATACTGAATACACACACACACACACAGGAACACACACACACAGGAACACACACACACACACAGGAACACACACACACACGTGAAAGAGTTATTATTCACTAATGCCTGCCTATACACACACAACATATTATTATTTCTAGCAGTCTTTCGTACCTCCATAAGTCTGGTCTCTGTTCTCACTCTGGCCCGGCGCTCCTCTGCTAGCCTGAGACGAATCTCCTCTAGCTCCCCCTGCAGGACAGGTACAGGTACTGCGTCACAGCCCAGTCATGACACACAGGGGCCTCAATCTCATTCACTACAGCAGGGGGTCTGTATCAGTTATATCCAAACGGAGGCACAGCTCACTTTTGTGATGTTTGGTTTGGACCAAAGTGTTTCTTGGAAGGGATTCTCACCTGGATGAGTCTGTACTGCCTGACTGTGATCCTCTCCTGGAGACTCAGTCCAGATGGACTCCCAGTCTCCTCCTCCTCGTCATCCTCCTCTTCCTCCTCCGAGTCGGCCTCCATGTTGACATGGACGGTGCCGGCCGCCTGCAGCAGAGAGACGATAGTGACTCGGCTGTTCTGGTCCTCATCTGGCCTCCATTTTGTGATGTGATGCTTTACTATAAATGTTCTATACTATATATGTTGCGTTTTGGTTTCATGTGTGACTTTGTGCCTGTCTGGATGTACTTGATGGTAATTCATGTTTTAATGTGCAGCACATTGGTTAACGGTAGTTGTTTTTAAACAGTGCTCGATAAATCATACATTGATCGATGGCTCTTTGCATAAATGTTTGGGGTTTCACTTGGTCTTCATGTCCAGGTGGAGGAGAGAGTTTTACCTGGAAGATCTGCTTGGATCCAGCGATACCTGGGGGAAGACCTCTGCAGAGACAAGAGCAGACGGACGTTAACTCACCCCCGTTAACGGGACCGCTTCTCAGCTTCTATCACGACGCTAACCATGTTTCACGGTGTCACATTCATTTGGTGGTATTTCCATCACACTTTCGTTTCATTGACAGAGTTTTCCCCTTTCGCTCACCTGTCACGGTCGGCGCGCGCTGCCGCACGCCACGGAATACACTTGGAGGGGCGGGGCCGTGGGCGGGTGGGCGGGGCCACAGCTGGACTCCTCCGACCTGTCGAGGACGCCCTGCGTGGAACTGGGAGACACGACCATATTTGGTCAACAACCTCTGACAGGAAGCCAGAGGCTCCCTCACATGGTGGAGATGAACAGTCAGCCGTCCCCGCTACAGCACTTCTCTAGGCCAAGCCAGGGAGCGTTCTGGGTCTATCAAAACAAACTAACACCCTCATACATCCTGTTGTGCATTCAAAACACATAGGGTGGCCTTGATTTACTTCACCCAGTAAGGTTGAACTCATAGTGTCTAATGAATCAAGATAAGAGCTAAGGGATTAACTGGGGTCTTAACTGGGGTCTGGGGGCAGAGAAGGACTGTGACAGAAACTCTCTCACCACATCTCCAAACCTCTGGAAAGTGCACGGGCAGAAAGAGAGAGAAAAAGCGAGAGAAAAAGATAGAGAGGAAAGCTTGGGATCATCTGTGTGTGATGTGGAAATGTGTTAGATAGCTAAATCAGAGAAATTACAGTCCAGAAAAGAGAGAGAGTTGACCGATCAATCTTAATATATATACAATTTAAAAAAATATATATATATACATTTAAGATGAGAAGGTTCCAGAAGAAGGTACCTATTCTAAATGTGGCTTTTCCTCTGTGGGTGTTGACCAGGATTCTTCTCTTGGTGGTAGAGGGTTTGTGGGGCTCTTTCATGGCTGGGGGCTTGATCCAGGAGAACTACAACACCACAGAACACACACATCTGCTTCACACACTGTCAGAGATGGGAAGTAACAAAGTACAAATACTTTGTTACTGTACATAAGTAGATTTGTCTGGCATCTACTATACTCTGCTTTCATCTACTCTGTCGATGAAAAAATATTTGGGGGAAAAACGTTTTCGAAAAAAGTCCTCTCCTTTCACTGTGTGTGTGAAATAAATATCTGTACTTCTACATGAGTGATGAATGTTTGTACATTTGCCATCTCCGCACACTGTACATTACACACACACACACAATCAAGTAAGCACACACACCATTTAGTTTGATGCCCGGATTGGCAGACTAGAGGCACAGACTTACCTCAGCAGACTGTCCATCACCGTTCATGAGAACTTTCTCTATGGCAGTCTTCACCAAGACTTTGTCTGAGAACAAAAAAGTGAGACAGAGAGAGAGAGAGGTACTATTACATTAGATATCTAGTCAAAAACAATGAATAACAAAAGATGTAGAATTAATCCCGTTCTCTATTATATTGCCGCTGCTCGCCCCTAGGCATGGTCAGCATGATTTGTGATGCAGCAGGCAGCAGCCATGCAGAGCCAGGCTGGCCTGTGTGCTCTCTGGCCAGGCAGCAGCCATGCAGAGCCAGGCTGGCCTGTGTGCTCTCTGGCCAGGCAGCAGCCATGCAGAGCCAGGCTGGCCTGTGTGCTCTCTGGCCAGGCAGCAGCCATGCAGAGCCAGGCTGGCCTGTGTGCTCTCTGGCCAGGCAGCAGCCATGCAGAGCCAGGCTGTCCTGTGTGCTCTCTGGCCAGGCAGCAGCCATGCAGAGCCAGGCTGGCCTGTGTGCTCTCTGGCTCCTCACCCACTAGGGGGTTACTCCTGATGTCCAGCACGCAGAGGGTGGCGTTGGTCTTCAGAGCCTCCAGCAGCTTCCTGGCTCCGTCGCTGGACAGCCCACACTTCTGCAAGTCCAGAGCTGGGGGAGACAGACGAGCCTTCAATGAGTGTATGTGGTGACCATTCATGTGTGATGCAGCTCTGACAGTATTTCGGTGGTCAAGGAAAAAGTCTTATTTTACTAAGCACAGCGCAACGCAACCACATCTCTGCGACCAGGAACAGTAAACAAAAATATCTCTATAGGGCAACAATAACAGCAACCACAATAGCGCATAGTGCAATGCAGAGAGTCACACCACAAGTGCTACAGGAAGTGAAACAGGAAGTGTTTGCCCTCTGTGACCTCTGACCTTTGACCCAGAGGTCCTCTGACAGTTCCTGTGCCAGGGCGGTCGCCCCGCGGTCTCCGATCAACGTGTTGCAGTTGAGAGTGAGGCGCCGCAAGCCGCCCATGCCCTCGAACTCCGGTTTCCGGTAACGCAGAGACTCCACCCACGCCGCACCGTGTCGCTGGGTCGCCTGGTGCTACCGGGAGGGAGGGGGGGAGGGAGGAAGGGGGGGGGGGAGGAAGGGAGGGAGGGCGATGATGCCTTTGTAACATGTTTGAAAGTTAAAGCACTTCCTTTTTCCAATTCCCAACTGTGAAACTACGCCTTCGTCACTTGAGGGCGCCAGAGTTCCCAGAGCCAGCTGGGAGTCGAACCCCAAACAGTGAGATTAATAGACCCACAGAGCTTCAATTAAATCCCCTTCGCTGATCCTGAAGGAGATTCAAGGTTCACGATGAGGCCAAATCCATAATGAGGTCAATGATGAGGTGGCTGGAGATGGAGTGGCCGCGTTACCTTGACGATGCTGGCCATGTGCTCGGCCCCCCTCCACGTGAGGTCACAGTTAGTGAAGTCCACTGTCCTCACAGAGGCAGAGTACTTCACACTCTGACAGATGGCTGCGCAGGAGAAAGCCAAACCAATCAGTAACATTCACCGGAAACGCTGCGTTTAATCACAGCGAGGGTGCGCTCCACCGTCGAGACCTCTTACCTTCTAATCCCTTGTCCCTTATTGGACAGTGTGCCAAGGACACATGCTCCAGAGAGACACTTGCAGCCAAGCCCTGGAGAGACGGCAGGAGGGAAGCAGGGAGAGCTGTATTAGAAACGTTCTCTGAGGCTGGAGGGAGGGAGGTGTAAGAGAGAGATGGGGGTTGAGATCGGAGGGAGAGAGAGAGAGAGAGAGAGAGAGAGAGAGAGAGAGAGAGAGAGAGAGAGAGAGGGAGGTATGAGATAGTCGGAAGGGTTGAGGTTGACAGAAGGGAGCTCCAAAGGACTAATGGGGGCTGTGGTCTGAGGGAGAGAGAGAGAGAGGAGGAGAGGGAAGGAGGAATATTGCCGTCTTATCTTCTGACCTTGGTCAGGGTAATGAGGTCTCTCTCTCTAAGTGGCAGGCCGTGGAGCTGGAGAGTCTTGAGGTTAGGAGAGACACTCAGACAATCTCTGAGAGCCTTACACAGTTTAAAGGTCAACTCCTTGGAGTGGATGGCTGGAATCCTCCTTCTAGAAGTGTACCAGTACCTACTGTCTGAATTCAGAGAGGGAGGAGAGAGAGGGAGGCGAGAGAGAGAGAGAGAGAGAGAGAGAGAGAGAGAGAGAGAGAGGGAGGGGGAAGAGAGAGACAGAGAGAGAAGGAGGGGGGAGAGAGAGGGAGACAGAGAGAAGGAGGGGGGAGAGAGAGAGGGAGAGAGAGAGAGGAGGGGGGAGAGAGGGGGGGGGAGATGGAGGTGGGAGAGAGAGAAGGGTGGGGAGATAAAGAGAGACAATATATAAGATATGGGGGTGGGGAAGAGATGTATTCCAAAACAGGCAACTGAAAAGCTTTGAACTGCTTTCTTGTAATCTCTCTCCCTCTCTCCTTACCAGTCTCCCCCACCGCAGGCCCAATCTGGAAAGAGCTGCTGATAGAAATTTTCTGCAAATGTCTGTTTATTGCGAGCGTGCTAAAGACAGGAGGCCAGTCTGTAAGTTTCAGGCGGTCCCCATTGATGTCCAGTATTCCCTGGCTTAAGTGGGCCTTGACGGCACGGGACGGGGCCAGGTCCTGCATGGCGCAGGCGTAGTCGTAGTATGCCCCGAAGTCTTGTCCACCTCGTTTCCGAATCTGGGCAGCGTCCAGCATCTTGGAACCTCCTTATCCAGGCGACATGTAGGACAAGACACACGTCACTTCCATAAGCGCCACTGATAAAGAGAAAGACGTTGAGACGTTCGAGCTGATTCGTTTTGCTGATCATTCGTATTCATAAAGATAGTTTGTTCCCTTAGTACGTAACTTTGATTTGATTTCTATCAAGCCATCATCTTCTGTTCTTGCCCCGACTGTTGTTGTGTTGGTAGCTAGCAAGCTAGCTAGACTTGCTTGTTTTCTACTACTACTAGCTAGCTTGCTATAGTAAGCCACATCAGCGTTGAGTACAGTGAGTGGAGTGATGTACCAGTAAGGTGGCGAACTTGATAACTTGTCAATGTAGCTTGTGTGTAGCTAGCTACACAGACACTTGGAGCTAGACTACTGGCGCCAAGTTAGTGCTAGCACCAAGCCAATCCACTCAAACAAGTTTGCTTGCTGTCGGCAATTCATAGACTCTGATAGAGCAATCACTACTTGTCTTACCTCTTTTATTGCAAACGATGTATTAAAGGGTAGTGACCATCCTCTAGTGATCTGGATAGCTCGCTACCGATTCATGTCCTAGCATTGTCGTTTCCTTGGTTTCTTAACCGCCCACTTGACGCCACTTGTTGATGCGGTACCGCGTAAACACACTTGCCGCGGTGGAGCGGAGCGAGTAGCGCACATGGTGGTTGCCAGGTTTTTAAAAGTATGTAAAACCCCCATTTGATGTTTCCCATGTTTTTAATTCCACAGAATATAGATGAGCTTTTGCTCAAACATTTTGACAAACCTACTCTCAACTTAATGAGGCATAGAACAGGTTTAACGTTATTGTTGCATGGATGCATTTTATCTGAAGATTTTCCGCTGTAGATGTGTATAGGAGTACTGCAAAAGATTGTTTTTTAATTTGGCATTAGGATACATAATAACTGTGTGCCCTATAGGGAAATAACTAATAGCATAACTATAGCATAACATAACTGCTATGGCCAGTTTGTAGCTTTATATTATTCAATAGCTGTGTGTAGTTTGACAGAACTGGCATTTCTAACATAGATATAAGGCCTTAACGGCAGGAAAGACTGTTACTTGTGTGAAGCAACCGAATGTCTATTTTCAGCCATAGCGGTTGATGTTGTGTAATACAATGAACATCTTTTTTTCTGAATGAACTCGGTACTATCTTTTTATTCCACAGGTTGAGTGTACTTCTGTGGCGTTGTCTCGCGGACACTCCCCCCGCCGCTGTCCGACGTACGTCACCCGGCCAACAGCAGCCTAGATGGTCTCAGTAATAAAAATGCATAAAGAGAATTGAGGGAAAGAAGAGACAGACTGCAAACCACTTTTGTCCATCTTTCAATCATCAGAAAACCTGGACTGTATTGTCAGTGTTCACGTATTTTTAAGGACATGCGGATGGTGCTTATTGAAATCTACCGAAGCCCACCTGGAAAGGGTGAATGGCTGTCTTGGTTTTCTAACCACTAGAGATAACTGTATTCCAGCCTAGCGGATTGGAGTGAAAGTCCGCCATATTCTGCCTTACCACGCCCGGGAGTCGAGCTATTGGGAAGAAAGGGTATTAGTCTGTTTATGTATTATATATTTGAGTTCGCCAACGGATGATACATCGGATATTATATAACCTAAACTACCAATCGAGACTAAGATCATCTTGTAAAGAAGGTAGGGCGTCTGACCGGACAAATAAGGTCTATTAAGACCACACTGAAGACTTCGGAGGTTATGTCTTAAAATGATCTGGTGATATTACGAAGGAGAAGCTGATTATCTCAATCAGGATTTTTTATACAGCTTTTCAGTAAACTCCGGCTTGAGCGACTATTTGCTGACAGACTACCATAACGGGGGGGAGGGGGTAATAATTTCTCCAATACATTTTCCTTTCCCCCCATTTAGCCAACTACAACGCCTCTATTTTGCGTGCCTCTGAATGAGGGCGTGATTTCATAATTCTTATTCCTTCACCATTTGTTGAAACTGGAATATTGGACTAAATAGAAACCCAAAACGTGTTTTAAAAGAATGACCCTGGAGTCCATAATGGCGTGTTGCCTCAGTGAAGAGGCGAAGGAAGCCAGACGGATCAACGACGAAATCGAAAGGCAGCTCCGCCGGGATAAGAGGGACGCTCGCCGGGAACTGAAGCTGTTACTTCTCGGTAAGAGAGTGGAAGTGAGAGAGTGGAAGTGAGAGAGGTAGGCAGGTACAGACGAGCCAGCGACGATGCCCTAGCCAAAATTCCACTTGTAGGACAGTGATACTTATGCGATGCAGCCTCTAACTCTGGAAGCCACACAAACATTCCTCGAGGAATTGAAATGTGGCAGACTTTTTTTTTTTTTTGCATATAGCGATCTGATTTGAATGTCTGAAGGCGTAGATAAAGCTATTGTTAACGGGGCAAAGTACCCTCATATTTCAGTATGGAGTGTGTAAATTATTCTAGGTTTATTACCAGGTTAGAAATATGTAGTTGTAGGCGTATATGAACCTACCCAGTAGTGTTAAGGCTCCCACGTCTCAGCCCAGGCAATCCGCTGCTTACAAACAAGGTTAAAGTCTAGCCGTTTTATTGGTAGCAATCACGGTGCAGAGGTCCGGAGCTAGGTGGTTATTTACCTGTTTGGTGGAATTTACCTGACCAGCCATGACAGAAACACAGCCCTTGAGGTAAATTCCTAACTGACCCCCACCCAACAGCACCATAACATAGTAGTCCACTTATCATACTGTGTGCTGTATTGGAATTGGGTATAAGTGGGTTTTAAATAGGTGTATAAACTAGCATCACATTGGACAGCAGTTTTCTGTTCCTCATGCTTTTATGGGTAAAGCATTCGATGAACATCACCCTTGTTGTCACTATGGCAAACTTCCCCCTGTTGCTGTGTTGTCCCTTGACCCGAACACAACCAGCGCTCACACAGCACCACAGACCAGGGCTTACAAGTTCCCCTGGGATCAGACATGGCCTTTAGACGGCACACACACCCCTTCGTACACACACACACACGCTCAGTCTCACCGCTCAGCCTTCGGTCTGGCTGTGGCCTTTCCCAGGAAGGCCAGAGAACCTCAGGGTGCTCCACATCACAGTCACCTCAGTGAGGTGACAGGTCAGCTTGACCGCTTGTTACTGGAGACCCTGCATGTCGTCGTAGGGTTAGGAGCTGTCAGCCCTCTCAGCCTGCTTGTGAGACTTCACTAGAACCTCACGTGGTTCTCCTGAGACGAGAAACTGAAACTGGCCACAAGGTAGGAAATGTAATGGCCTTTAATGACTCTCTCACTCTTGCTCTTTCCTGCTCTCTCTCTCTCTCTCTCTCTCTCTCTCTCTCTCTCTCTCACTCTGCCTCGGCCTCTGTATGTAACTCTATAGTACTGCCTTCCCTGCCACTCTAATCATATCTACTCCCTAATCTCTCTGGTGTCTGATCCAGGGCTGGCTGTAGGGCCAGTGCTGGTCCAGTCTGGCTCTAGCGGAGGTCCAGAGGTCTGGTGGAGGTCTGGTGGAGGTCTGGTGGAGGTCTGTCCTTCTGCCCGCCAGCCACCAGCCAGGCGCTGGTGTTTCCCTTCCCCTGGTTTCCTCCTTATTGGCTGTTCTGTTGTGGATCAAATAATGGTTAACTCCAAACCACTTCAGAAACGACAGCATAATCAAAGTGAATCCAAGTATATGCAAATGTGTGTGTGTGTGTGTGTGTCAGTGTGTGTGTGGTCCATGTACCACTTCCCTAACAGGATGAGTGAACTGGGGGAGAGATATCTGTTCCATATAGTCCCATTAACCTACAAACAGCCTGATTAAGACTCTAATTGCTTCGTCTCCCCTGAGGAGCACACAGCACAGTTTCACTCTGAGCACAGTTGGAGTTGGAATGGAGAAGCAAGACTGTTCAGAGGTCAAAGAGTCAAAAAATGCACTTTTTGTAAAGCTCTTTCTTGTAAGGATAAAAGTGTCTGCTGAATGAATACATGTAAATAGGGACTCTGGGGTGGGGCGGGGGCAGGATTGGGGGTCTATGTTACCCACCAAGGGGAAGTGATTGTGTCATCTAAAATGGTATAATTTTCAGTAAGTCAGCTTCTAAGCACTGGACTGCCCCCCTAGCCAGGCACTCACAGTGCACTATATAATCTGCTGGTGACGGCCGTTCTAGCTATCTATGTTTGCCATTGTGTAAAACAATATACAGCAAACAGACCCATGCATGTGCCCCCCCACGCACTGACGTACACACACACACACACATGTTCTAGCTGGGAGATGGAGAGAGCGGAGAAGGGGAAAAAAGCAATAAAAAAGGTTGATGGATGAGAGGAGAGGGAGAGAACGTCTCTGGATCAGACTGAGCTGGCAGGTCTGGCTCTAGTCCTGAAGAGACACCAGACCCTGACCCTGCTACACACACACACACATCCTTCACACACCCTTCATCCTAGCGCAGTAGTGACTCAGCAAGCTTTGGATGGCCAGTGCATAAACACACACACACACACATTACCTCATCACCTCTGCACCGAAAATGAGCGAAGCCCCGATTAGAATGATGCCGATGATGTCATACTTGGACTCCCTCTGCCCTCCCAGGCCCTTTGCTGCAGATGGATCTGGTAATACATCACCGTCTCTCTGTAAACACACCGGGGCTGCCTCTTCATTCTGCTCAGTCTGGCTCTACCTAGTCCATCCCAGTGAACCCTGCACCGGGGGAAAGGAGGGTAAGGGAGTCAGGTGGCTGAGCGGTGAGGGAGTCGGGCTAGTAACCAGAAGGTCGCTGGTTCGATTCCCGGCCGTGTCAAATGACGTTGTGTCCTTGGGCAAGGCACTTCACCCTACTTGCCTCGGGGGGAATGTCCCTGTACTTACTGTAAGTCGCTCTGGATAAGAGCGTCTGCTAAATGACTAAATGTAAATGTAAGGAGACTGGGCACTATGGACTAGAGCCTGCAGGCTACAGAGTCTGCATGGTAGGATGGGAAAAGGTTGACGAGTTGTTTCTGGAGCCCATCCCGGTTCTGTCTGTTTCCTGTTCTAGAACCTCCCGGAGTTTTGTGATACTGGAGAGGGATTTTGTGTTCTGGAGGGGGGGGGGTAGTTCTTCAGCCTAGAACCCCCCAGGTCCACACAGCCTAGAACCCCCCAGGTCCACACAGACTGCTGTGTCAGCACCCAAATAGTTCTGGTAGCCATGGAAACTGAGACGTCGGTCTCTGACCAGACAGCGTGAACCCTCGGTCTGAAACGCCACGAGAGTCAGACCGTGACTCCCCTCTCCTCTCCTCCCCCTCCATCTCCCCCTCCCTCCCTCCCTCCTTCTCCTCCCCCCAGGTACGGGGGAGAGTGGGAAGAGCACCTTCATCAAGCAGATGAGGATCATCCATGGAGCGGGCTACACGGACGAGGATAAGAGAGGCTTCACCAAGCTGGTCTACCAGAACATCTTCACAGCCATGCAGGCCATGATCCGAGCCACGGAGACCCTCTACATCCCCTACAAATACGAGCACAACAAGGTGCGTGTTTGTGTCTGTGTGTGTGTGTTTGTGTCTGTGTGTGTGTCTGTGTGTGTGTGTGTGCGTTTCCCAGAGAAAAGAAGGAAAGTGTATGTGTGTGTGTAAGGACATCTCTATCTTTCACAGAGCAGCTGCCCAGAATCACTTCCTGTCTGTTTTTTTAATCTTCCTGTGTCAGTATGTCGCGATCGTCCTCTTGTATCAGTTGAGAAAGTGTGTGAGTGTGCGTGCGTGCAAGAGAGGGTGGGGGGGGGGGGGGGGAGGGAGCAACAGAGGAAGAATAGGATGGAGTGCTTATTTCTGGAAGAAACCTCCTCTTATAAGAAAAATAACTTCATTAAAAGTATCTCGATCCCACCAGTGTAATTTCCCTTTTAGCACATTTAACTAGCATTAGCATTTAACAGCACCTCAGCACGGACACAGCTGTGAGCCCCCCCCCCCCCTCCCCCCCCCACACACACACACACACACAGGTGTAACCCCTACAGGTGGAACCTCAGGAGCCGCTACAGGTGTCTTCCAGGTCATCCTTGCCAAACACACCGCTAACCTCCAGGGGTCTTATCCGGTTAAATAAAGTTTCAGGAAATAAATTTGAATAGTGGGCCAGACTCTACCGGTGTCATCTCCCTGGTCTCCACGGAGATGGCCGAGCGCTAATGAGGTTGCGGGACCATGTGACTCTGAGGAATTCTAATTCGATCTGGGACGTGTGGTTCTAATTTCTCTAAAGTACGACAGGGTCCGTCAGGAATCGGGAGATTGAGATGTAGAACACAGACTTTAGTGGAACACGCGTCTCCCTGCGGTACCTTAACCTGGTTCACGCCCGCTTTAGAAACTTCCTTTAGGGGGGAGCTGCGAATGTTTAACTTTGTTTAAAAGGTTGAACACTCGTATCCTGCTTTTTCGTTGTCGAACAATTCCACGGTTTTCCAGTTCTGCTCTGAACAGAGAACTTGAGACAATTCTTTAGTTGTTCTGTGTGACAGAGCTGGTCTGACTGTGGAAAGAGAAGTGGGTGTATTCTGTAGACGTCTGTCTCCGAGTACAGTACTGGCGGTGTGTGTGTGTGTGCGTATGCATGGTGTGTGTGTGTGTGCGTATGCATGGTGTGTGTGTGTGTGCGTGTGCGTGGTGTGTGTGTGTGTGCGTATGCATGGTGTGTGTGTGTGTTTCTCTCATGATTCCCACCTCTCTGCCCTAACCCTAACCCTCTCTGCTCCTGCAGGCGAACGCCAGCATAGTGCGGGACGTGGACGTAGAGAAGATCAGCATGTTTGAGAACCCGTACACAGACGCCATCAAGAGCCTGTGGAACGACCCGGGCATCCATGAGGCATACGACCGCAGGAGAGAGTACCAGCTGTCCGACTCCACCAAATAGTACGCACTTCCTCACAAATTACAGGTTCTAAAAGGGCAGAATCCTTTGGCAGAACCCTCTGGGGGAGGGAGAACCGAGAACTCGTTATTGAGATTTTTTGTTTTGAAAGTATGATTTGCAGTCAGGTGTGTCTCTCTCTCGTTCTGCAGTTACCTGAACGCTCTGGACCGCATCGCGCTGCCCTCCTACCTGCCCACCCAGCAGGACGTCCTCAGGGTCCGAGTGCCCACCACCGGCATCATCGAGTACCCCTTCGACCTGCAGAGTGTCATCTTCAGGTGAGGCTGTCGGCACGGACGGAACACACATCCTAGATGCTGTCAACACCTGGGCTGGGGCCCTGGGGTAGATCTAGGAAGATGGGGGGAGAGAGGATGGGGGGAGAGAGGATGGAGGGGGGAGAGGATGGAGGGGGGAGAGGATGGAGGGAGAGAGGATGGAGGGAGAGAGGATGGAGGGAGAGAGGATGGAGGGGAGAGAGGATGGAGGGAGAGTGGATGGAGGGGGGAGAGGATGGAGGGAGAGAGGATGGAGGGAGAGAGGATGGAGGGAGAGAGGATGGAGGGAGAGAGGATGGAGGGAGAGAGGATGGAGGGAGAAGTGGATGGAGGGAGAGTGGATGGAGGGGGGAGAGGATGGAGGGGAGAGAGGATGGAGGGAGAGAGGATGGAGGGGGGAGAGGATGGAGGGAGAGAGGATGGAGGGAGAGAGGATGGAGGGAGAGAGGATGGAGGGAGAGAGGATGGAGGGAGAGAGGATGGAGGGGGGAGTGACTTTAAGGAGTGAATACAGGCCGTAGGAGTGGCTAGTCTGGCTTCACTCACTAAGTTGCTGTGTCCAACTCTACTTCCTGGTTGCAGTGAGGTAAACATGCCAGCAGGTGGAGCTGTTGTAATTGTTGTTATTCAGGTTCTGTGGAAGAGCCAGTCTGTTGGCTGGTTTAGAAAACACACATGATACGACTGACTGGAACTATAGCCATACAGAACAAATCATAAATGAATAACTACATTCTTATTAAATAAAACAATAATACAATTCAATGTCCACAATACAATGTGGATGTACCAATCTTAACACAAAGACACGGTGAAACCCAATGTGTGATTGGCTGCTGGTCTTTAACGTACTTCCTGTGTGTTTCCTGGCAGGATGGTGGACGTGGGGGGTCAGAGGTCGGAGAGGAGGAAGTGGATCCACTGCTTCGAGAACGTCACCTCCATCATGTTCCTGGTGGCCCTCAGCGAGTACGACCAGGTCTTGGTGGAGTCTGACAACGAGGTAACACACACACACATCTACATACACACACACTCACCCACACACACACACACTAATACACACAAAGCCTAACAGAGGTAACACACACACACATCTACATACACACACCCACATACACACAGACACATACACACAAAGCCTAACAGAGGTAACACTCACACACACATATACATACATACATACACACACATACACACAAAGCCTAACACAGGTAACACACACATACACACATACACACACCCCCATCACACACATCTAAAACGATCACACATGAACCCCTACACACCTTGGGGAGTAGCATAGTCTACCTGAAGACGCCTAGAGTGTGTGTGTGTGTGTGTGTGCACACGTGCATATGTCCTCGAGAGCCCATTCAAAGGTGAGGTAACATTGTTGTGTTAGTCTGAAGGTGAAAGGCGCGTCCTGATTGAAAACAATGGAAAGCAGCCTTGGACCTCCTGGCCTGTCGGCCCCGCCAGCTCTTTCCCTTGGAAAGCAGTTGTAAATGACCAGCTGTTTTGAATACAGCTCCATACGAGTGCCACTTCTGAGGAGACACGCCATCTGTGTGGACACGTTTCCCAGCATGCACTGGGGGTTTTTCCACCGCCTGTTTCTGTGAAGAGAAGTGGCTGACTCACACACACACACACGCTCACACACACTCTCTGTAAGAGACCAGTCAGATGGATGTTAAGTGACAACATCTGATAGACTAGACTACCCTGTTCCTCTGGTTGGCATCTTGTTTCCATGTGTGTTTGTGTGTGGTTACACTGGGAAATATTGCACCCAGCTGCACAACATCCTGCCTCTCCCCCCGGTACTTCAAACCTTTATTAAAATGTGCCGTCAATGAGTGGTACTGTCAAACTTAATTAACTGAGCTTCTCTCTCTCTTTCTGTTTCTTTATTCTTCTCTCTCTCTCTCTCTCTCTCTCTCTCTCTCTCTCTCTCTCTCTCTCTCTCTCTCTCTCTCAGAACCGGATGGAAGAGAGCAAGGCCCTGTTCAGGACGATAATCACCTACCCCTGGTTCCAGAACTCGTCTGTGATCCTGTTCCTCAACAAGAAGGACCTCCTGGAGGAGAAGATCATGTACTCCCACCTGGTGGATTACTTCCCTGAGTACGACGGTGAGAAGCCACCCTCGCCTCACACACACTGGGAATCAACTGTGTGTGTGTGTGACTGACATAGAGAGACAGTGTGTGTGTGTGAGAGAGAGACAGAGTGTGTCTGAGTGAGAGAGAGAAAGAGAGAGAGAGAGAGAGAGGGAGTGTCTGAGTGAGAGAGAGACACAGTGTGTGTGTGTGTGTGTGAGAGAGAGAGACAGAGTGTGTCTGAGTGAGAGAGAGAAAGAGAGAGAGAGAGAGAGAGAGGGAGTGTCTGAGTGAGAGAGAGACACTGTGTGTGTGTGTGAGAGAGAGAGAGAGAGACAGAGACGGAGTGTGTCTGAGTGAGAGAGAGAAAGAGAGAGAGAGAGAGAGAGAGAGAGGGAGTGTCTGAGTGAGAGAGAGACACAGTGTGTGTGTGTGAGAGAGAGAGAGAGAGAGAGTGAGTGAGAGACACAGTGAATGTGTGGATGGGGTATGAAGGTTGTAGTATTGTTGGACCCTTAGCAGACCTATATTCGAGTACAAACACTTCTTTGTTGATGTGTGTGAGAGAGAGTGAGAGAGAGGAGTAGAGAAAGAGAGACTAACCCCATCCCCCCCCCAGGCCCCCAGAGAGACGCCCAGGCAGGCCGGGAGTTCATCCTGAAGATGTTCGTGGACCTGAACCCCGACAGCGACAAGATCATCTACTCCCACTTCACCTGCGCCACGGACACCGAGAACATCCGCTTCGTGTTCGCCGCCGTCAAGGACACCATCCTGCAGCTCAACCTGAAAGAGTACAACCTGGTCTAGTCCGGGAGGGGAAGGGGGGGGGGGGGTACAACCTGGTCTAGTCCGGGAGGGGGGGGAGGGGGGGGGGGGAGACAACATTCTAATCAATGAAAAAAAAAAAAAAAAAAAAACACTCAAAAGAAACACGTAATACTAAGAATGGTTGCGTAATACTAATTTATTTGCTGTGGCTGACCCAGCTCTTCACGGGGTCGCCAGTAAACGTCTATTTAAGAGAAGGTGTTTGGGGAGGGGGCCAGAGGGCGCAGGCTGCTGGGGGCCAGAGGGCGCAGGCTGCTGGGGGCCAGAGGGCCAGAGGGACGCAGGCTGCTGGGGGCCAGAGGACGCAGGCTGCTGGGGGCCAGAGGGCGCAGGCTGCTGGGGGCCAGAGGGCCAGAGGACGCAGGCTGCTGGGGGCCAGAGGGCGCAGGCTGCTGGGGGCCAGAGGGCCAGAGGACGCAGGCTGCTGGGGGCCAGAGGGCGCAGGCTGCTGGGGGCCAGAGGACGCAGGCTGCTGGGGGCCAGAGGGCCAGAGGACGCAGGCTGCTGGGGGCCAGAGGACGCAGGCTGCTGGGGGCCAGAGGGCCAGAGGACGCAGGCTGCTGGGGGCCAGAGGGCCATAGGATGCAGGCTGCTGAGGGCCAGAGGATGCAGGCTGCTGAGGGCCAGAGGGCCAGAGGACGCAGGCTGCTGGGGGCCAGAGGGCCAGAGGACGCAGGCTGCTGCAGAGTGGTTCAGGCCAGGCGTTGTAAAGTTTCCTGCTTCAAAGTGAAACAGAGCACTTGAGATTTTGTGTTCTTACCTCTCTGGGCTTGAAGGCAAGTAGTACCTCTCCCCCTCCCCCCACTTCCTCCATCCTTATGTTTCTGATCTGCCCACCTCCTCTTACTCATTCCTCGCCACGCCGCGGCGCTTAACTTCCTGTTTCGCAGGAAATTACATCAGGATCTCTAATTAACGTATCAGTTGCCTCCAAAGGACTTGTGTATACTGTGATTTTTAAATTATTTGATATCGATTCATTTGTACATCCACTTTGGTACCACGATCCAACGTTCGAGTGTATACGTGAAATTAAGTGGGTCCCTACCTGCCAGTGTGAGAGGAGGAAGTGAGTCCTGAGGTCAAGGGTCAGGGGTCAGGGGTGATCCTGGTATGTCCTGGAGGGCAGATGCAGTCAGACAGTATTGATGACTTCACATGTGCCACATGATAGAAAAATCGCCATCTGTGTGTCTAGGTCAGGGATCTCCAACCCTGTTCCTGGAGAGCTACCTGCCTGTGGCTTTCTGCTCCAACCACACTTAGAACTAACCTGATTCAACACGAGGTACCTGAACCACCAGGTCATTATTAGAATCAGGTGTTCTAGATTAGTGTTGGAGGGAAAGCCTTCAGGCAGGTAGCTCTGCAGGAACAAGGTGGGACATCCCTGGTCTTAAGTATTGAACAGGTTAAGGTTCTCTTCTGGTTTTCTCAGTTCAATGCCAAACCTGGCTGGGCTGAGAGCCCGCCTCTCATTGCCAAACCAGCTGGGTCCTAGTGCCAGACTGATAGTGGCACAGCTGTGCACATAGGTGACAGTGAGGGCGCTGCTACACAGGTCTGGGTAGGGAATGTATAAACAATATAAAACAGTTTGTTGTGATGTTGATCAGTATATGACATTCCTTGGGCTGGGAAGAGGTACACATCTTCAGGCGAAAGAGCTCTTGTTGTTTTGTCCTGAATCACCTGACCACTGATGGGCCAATCAGATTACAGTCGTGTGGCAAGGGGGAGGCGATCATAGTCTCTTCTTGATTCTTGGACTGAGCTATACCACAGCCAATCAGAGTGCTTGGACTGTTCAATCATGGCTCTGCCCCCTACCTACAGACTGTCCAGTCACATTCCAGCTGTGTCTTTTGATTGTCCAATCACAGCCCGGCTATCTGACTGTTCTAGTTGATAACTGGCCTGTTCCCCCACGAGGGGGCGGAGTCAATTTGTACCAAAGTAAGCCCTGTTGTCTGATTGCCTCTGGCCCCTCCTTATTTCTTTTGAGTATATATATATATTTTGTAACAATGCCCTTAAATATAAGCCTGTAATTTACATTTTATTGAGGCATAGTGCAATTATGAATGCTATAATCACTGTACATACATCTCTCTCTCTATATATATATATATATATGGCAGTATCCATCTTGGCTTTGTAATCATAAACCTTTTGGCAGATTGAATGTGCGGTATTGAAAATATGTATCTATGTAATTGTATGTTTAATGGATAATTAATTTTTGAAAACAAGAAATGTTATTTACATTTTTTTATTTTATTTTTTAAGAGGAGAATGTAATTTTCTGCCTGTTCATTAATCAACACAAACACAAACTTCACCTTCAGAACTGCAGTGAGAAGAGTGATTTGATGCGATGCCAGTACTTCAAGTAGTTTTGTTTACTTAATTTTGTACAACAAAAAACTTGCAAACTCCAAAGCTACTTGTAAAACTGGTTTCAGGAATAGAACTCTCTTCATGTAGGTCTCTCTGTCTTCTCTCTCTCGATCGCTCTATCTTTCTCTCCCTCCCCCCCTCTCTCCCCTCTCTCCCTCTCACCTAGCCCACCCCCTATCCTGTTCTCTCCCTATATCTTTCCTCACTCTCGTTCCCTCCCCCTCCCTCCCTCCCTCTTCCTCCCTCCCTCCCTCCCTCTCCCCCTCCCTCCCTCCCCTCTCCCCCCCCTCCCTCCCTCTCCCCCTCCCTCCCTCCCTCTCCCTACCTCTCCCCCTCCCTCCCTCCCCCTACCTCCCTCTCTCCCTACCTCTCCCCCTCCCTCCCTCCCTACCTCTCCCCCTCCCTCCCTCCCTCCCTACCTCTCCCCCTCCCTCCCTACCTCTCCCCCTCCCTCCCTCTCCCCCTCCCATGCTTATCAGGGCAGTATTGGAACGTGTCTATAGAAGGATCCTGGTGAACAGGAGGACAGGATGAGCGGGGCTAAGAACCCAGATTCCTGGGTGGAGCAGCCTGTACTGCCCCTTAATGCTCCACCTCCTCCACCTCCTCCTCACAGCCCTCCAGTGTCTTAGCTGCACCTTTACAAATCAAGGGTGCTGCCTTCAAACAATCGTTCACAGGATAGGTTGTCTTTGTGTGGAGGAACCCTTCTCTGGTTCCAATTAAAACCATCTCCTTAAACAGTGTTGGTAGGGTAGAGAGAAAAGGGGGGGTGCAGGGTGTGTGTCCAGCCAACTGGACACACACACAGACACGGTTCTGAACTCGAGACAACCTTTTGAGATCCAGTGAGGAAGGTACATGGGCAGAAGTGTTGAGCATTAGTTTGGTTTGTTTTGTGTGAGAATGTACAGTGTTTCTTCAGATCTATTTATGAACTATTACATAAAAAGTGACGTTCACATGTATATATTGCCTTTTTGTTTGAGCTGCAACTCACTTTCTCTCTTTATGAGACTCTTTTTGGGGCAAAGCTGGTGGGTATGAGCTTGGGGGAGGAGGAGTGTGTGTGTGTTTGATACTGTTCATAGGATCCTCAATATTAATATACTAGAAAAATTGAGTAGGAGAAGATGCAATTGTAATACATGTTCTGTTGTGGAACATTTCAAGAATAATGGTACCTTTACATACTGCAAACACTATTGTGTGTGTGTGTGTGTATGTAGACATACCTACGAACAGACTATTAAAAGCTACAGTATATATGAACTGGTCATGCCGGATATTGACACTCAAAGGTTACGATGGTGGCACGGGTGTATTCCTAGGCTATATCAACATTGGACACAACGGGGCGATGAACAATTTATACTGAAGACAGCGCTACTCTTTCTAAACTAACTGAAATTGATAAATGTTTCCTAAAAATGTAGCCTACATTAGACATTTTAATCCCCAACAATAATGTCTCACTGTGCATGAATAAGATATTTGAATAATACTGAATCGTTAATTTTGTGATGGGCTACCAGAGAGCGCGCTCCCTTGCGCCCCGCCTTCGGGGATGTGCTTGGAGAGACGGGTCAACTTTAGGAGGTGTTTAAGCTCATGAGAGCAGAGCCAAATGTTGACCTGTATACCACAAGCTCACCAACATCCACAGAACACAACGGTCATCTCAACTCACCGACATATCTTAACCTTGGCAACGAGAAAAGCTTGGACCGGTTTTATCTTGAAAAACAAAACTTTTCGAACTGGGGAGCTGACATACACTAGACGAACCGTTTTAATGTGCGCAATGCGCTATCCGAACGGAAGTAAATAGACTTTTGGGCAAAGACCAGTTGGCTTTGCCGTGCGACATTCGTGTCCCCTGCTTCATATTGTACTTTGGACAACGTGCGTGAATTCGTCGGTGATGATGGCTGGCTGCTGCATGTCGGCGGCGGAGAAGGAGAGGGACCGAATCAACCAAGAGATTGAAAGGCAACTTCGACGAGACAAGAAGGACTCGCGCAGAGAGTTGAAACTGCTGCTGTTAGGTGAGCGAGCGTCGGTGCACCTGTGGACACACCTGCGGGCAGGTGGGAAATGAGGTGGGGAGGGAAGCCGTTAGCTCTCGCTATGTCAGTGTGCATTTAGAAAATATATTTGGTTCACACTTTATGTGAGAATTATTTATATTCCTTCTGTATCATTTGAGTTAAGTGGCATTCCCAAAAGAGTTGGTGCCGCTTGCTTAAACTAGGCTACAGTTTTGAATAATAGCCATCCCTTGGATTAAGTCCTGCTTAAGCGAGATATATAGTCATGGGTCATGAAACGCATTCGTTTCTCAATCTCTCTTTCACATTAGTTCTTCTTTCCTTCTTCGCGCCATTTCTGTACTCATCGATGGCGCACGCCATCTAAGGCTGGGCACATATGGCCCGCGTATGCCAAAAGTCCCCTAACGTTTCCTTCATGTTGTAGCCTATGTTTTGTCTCTTGCCTTATCCACCAGTCTGACATACACTTTGACTGATTAGACAGATGCCTTAAGGGGTGCGGGGGTGCACAGCAAGATATTGATAAAGGTTCATCGGTGTTTATAAAGGAAACGGTGTTTATACAGATAAGAACAAGTGAATGCTGTGTGTCTGGTAAGTTAGAACTGTACCGGCTGGGCTCTCTGTTCGTCCTCACAGCTAGTCTGCCCCGGGCGGCCAATGCAAACACAATGCAAATAACCTCGCCTGTATTACATCAGTTTTGCCTGGACATCGTTCCTTGAAGAGACCACTAAACACACAAGAAAATGTAGACCTACACATAGGAAATATTCTCCCTTTATGACTTATTAGTAGGTTACCGACACATAAATAACTTGGTTGTTGGTTATAGGTAGTGATTCTAATGCATGTATTTTGGCCAAACGGGGAAGTTGTGGTGAGACATTATAAGTAGTGTATTTGTGAGAGTGAATGAGGAGAAAGAGAAAGTGCGAAAAAGTATTCGAAAATCATACTAGAGATTCTATAAATCTTAAAGCACGTGGGTTGAATGCACGTGTGTAGAAAAATGTGGTAGGCTACGGAATAAGTTACGAAATTAAAGTGGAATACAGCCAGACCAGACACAGCCCTGTCATGGCATCTTTAGTTGGCTTGTTATTGGCTTCGGCTGCGCTCTGAAACTGTTTTGGGTTGTCTTGGGTTTGAATGAGCCTTAGGACAGCCCTTGATAATGACACTTAACAAAATAATACATAATACAAATAAATAATAGCCGGATAGGCCTATATAAAAAATAAAAAAGTAAACCGTCAACATTAATCATTTTGTTAATCCTGCAACAAGGGCTTTCAGGGAAATGTAGCTAGCTAAAAGCAACCATGTACCCCCCAAAAAGTTACAAACAAGCAAGACAGGCTGATTCTTTAACAAGTATTTTGACCACTGAAGAGGGAGAGAGAAAGAGAGAGAGAGATGTTGGATTCTGCAGAGGCTGCCGGGCCCTCGGGGCTTCGTTAGAAACAGTTTGCTTGCCTGCAGACTCCCGCGAGGCGGAGGAGAGCTGGCTTTGAAGGTCAAACCAGGAAGTCACCACCATCACGGTCAGGAGGCTATAGGCTTAGCTGCATCAGGTATCTCCATGACAACAATAGGTGGTATCCCGATGACGTGATTTTTTCGGTGAAGCGTTAAGGGTCTTTCTCACGGAAGTAAAGATTTCCATAAGGGAAACTTTCGAAGCTTGATCTCACTGTGTTTGTGTGACCTGTGGCCTATGCCTGAGTGGGCAGAAAATGTTGTGGGTTCCAGATATAGTGTTAAGCCTGTGTATGTGAAGGTGTGTTTATGTGAAAGTGTGTGCAGATGTGTGTGCAAGTGTGTATACGCGTGCAGGTGTGTGTGTGCAGGTTTGTGAGTGTAGGTGTGTGTGCAGGTGTGTGTGAAGGTGTGTTTATGTAAAGGTGTGTGCAATGGTCAGATTCCCGGTTAGAATGTCCCTGTACTTACTGTAAGTCACTCTGGATAAGATAAGAGCGTCTGCTAAATGACGAAATGTAAATGTATGTATATGTGTGCAGGTGTGTGTGTAGGTGTGTGTGTGTGTAGGTGTGTCTGTGGTAACCCTCAGCCTAGGGGTTTTATGCTAATTGGCCTGTTAGCTGACAGTCATCCAATTAGCTGCCAGTAAACTGCCCAGCCAACCAGACAACATGGGGTCAGTTACCCATAGTTACACTAGAAACTAGATAGCATTATTATTGCATGCATCACAGATGATGACTGTCTGATCTACAAGCATGTAAGAACAGTCGTAAACACACACACACACACACATAAACACACACATTTGCCTAGCAAATGTTCTGTGCTGGCGCCGTGTGTGGAGATCCAGCGCAGGAGAGGAATGTGTGCAGCGAGTGTGTGTGTGTGTGTGATGCTGTGCAGAGAGAGTGTGTGTCTGATGGCGTTGGCTTGGCTGAGGGGGATATAAATGTGTCTTAACAAACACGGTGCTTTAACAGTCTACAGACCACCAGCCTCTAAACACACTGGGCTGGACACACACACACAAACGCACACACACACACACACATAGGAAATGAAGAGACTGAGAGAGAGACAAAGTAACAGTGTAATAGTCAAAAAAGGGAAAGAAATTTGTCTGAGTGGCTCATGTGCCCCAAATTAGGAATGTCCTCTATGATTGGACAGTTCCAGTTTCACGCCAGAGTTTTCTAGCCATCTGATTGGCCATCATGGTGCGTCCTCCGTGTGAAGGTGGCTGGACATACAGATGACAGATCTCTGTCACGTATTAACATCCTGAGGTTAGGAAGTCAAATGCATTCAAATTAAATGTGCTAATGCTCTTTTTTTAAATATGTGTGTATTTGACTCGACAATTTACCATGTCAGCAAATACAGTTTTCGCACAACTTACATTTTTATGTTTTGAATGCACTCACACCTAGACGCACACAACACACAAACACACTTTTTTGTAGTTCTAGATGTAGTCTAGAGTAGCTGTGACTGTACTCTGGGGAGAGTGGATCTAGACCCACCCTAACTCTCAGTGAGAAGCTGTGACTGTACTCTGGGGAGAGTGGATCTAGACCCACCCTAACTCTCAGTGAGAAGCTGTGCCTGTACTCTGGGTAGAGTGGATCTACACCCAGTAGGCTGCTTGCTACCAGGAATGAGCTTCTTCTTGACTCCCTGACAGAGACTTCTCTAAACAGCTAAACAGTTTACAGAAGAGAGAGACTGATATCCCGCTCTGGCTCTATTTAAACACTCCCAAAGATCTTGACCTCTTTACCCCATAGCTCTCTCTCTCTCTAACCCCCTCTCTCACACTCTCTCCATCCATTAGCTCTCTCTCTCTCCAGCCCCCTCTCTCACACTCTCTCCACCCCCTAGCTCTCTCTCTCTCTCCATCCCCTCTCTCACACTCTCTCCACCCTCTTGCTCACTCTTTCTCTCTCACTCCTTCTTTCTCTCTCCTCCTCTCTGTCTCTCTCTCCTCTCTCTGCCTCTCTCTGCCTCTCTCACGGCTTTCACTACTTCAATCTTTATCCCTCCGTTCTGCTTCTGGCTGACTGCATGTATGTAACTGACCCAGTGTGCCAAGATTTACATATCGGGTTAGAAACCCACACAGACACACACATACGCACACCAATATAAACAAAGGTAAAAATGTTAACAGACAGCACTGGGTTAGTGTTGGGAAGGTGTCAGTAACCACTACTTTACATTATAACACACACACATGACATGCTTTGTATAGTCACTCTCCCCTCTCCCATTCCCTCTCCATTCCCTCTCCTCTCTGCCTTCCATTCCTCTTCTCCTTGTGTCATCCTCTCATTTCCCCTCCCTCCCTCCCTCCCTCCATCTCCCCTCCCTCCCTCCCTCCCTCCATCTCCCCTCCCTCCCTCCCTCCCTCCATCTCCCCCTCCCACCCTCTCTCCCTCTCCCTCCCTCCCTCCCTCCCTCCTCCACCCTCTCTCCCTCCCTCCCTCCCTCTCCTCCCCCCAGGTACGGGGGAGAGTGGGAAGAGCACCTTCATCAAGCAGATGAGGATCATCCACGGAGCGGGCTACACGGACGAGGATAAGAGATGCTTCACCAAGCTGGTCTACCAGAACATCTTCACAGCCATGCAGGCCATGATCCGAGCCATGGAGACCCTCAACATCCCCTACTCCAGCCCCCAGAACCAGGTGCCCCTCCCCTCCCTGGCCCCGTCCAACTAAGAGCCTAACCACGTGTCTACTGACGGGATACTTTCAGCATCTTTAAGGCTACCCAGTGAACCGTGTGTATAAATGTATGTCTGTGTGTATATCAATGTGTGTGTATATGTGTGTGTTTGTGCAGCAGAGCCATGCGGCGCTGCTCAGTGAGGTGGAGGTGGACCAGGTGGTGGAGTTGGAGCCGGGGAAGGTGGAGGCGGTGAGGAGCCTGTGGGGAGACTCCGGCCTCAAGGAAGCCTACGACCGCCGCCGGGAGTACCAGCTGTCTGACTCGGCCAAATAGTGAGTACACATCACGTAACAGGCCCTAGCTCTTCCAACCACGCCCCTCTTACACGCCTACACAAGTCCAGGACTAGTCTACCTAACCCAGGAGTCTCCAACCTTGTTCCCGGAGAGATACCTTCCTGTAGGTTTCCTCTCCAACACTAATCAAGCACCTAACTCGATTTTAATAATTTGCTAGTTGATGTGTTGAATCAGGGTAAGTTACGACTGGGGTTGGAGGAAAAACCTACAGGCAGGTAGACCTTCATGAGCAGGGCTGGAGAGCTCTGCCCTAACCCCCCCCCCCCCCCCCTCACCTGTCTCAGCTACCTGACTGAACTGGACCGCATCGCGGAGCCCACCTACCTGCCCACCCAGCAGGACATCCTCAGGGTCAGAGTGCCCACCACCGGCATCATCGAGTACCCCTTCGACATGGACAACGTCATCTTCAGGTGAGGAGCTCTCAGCTGGCTTGTCCGACTCTCAGCTTGTTCGGTTGGTCAGATTAGGCCCTTCTCCGAGAAGCACCTCTCTAGATTTAATCTCCAGATTTAACGTACTTCTGTGTCTTCCTGGCAGGATGGTGGACGTGGGGGGTCAGAGGTCGGAGAGGAGGAAGTGGATCCACTGCTTCGAGAACGTCACCTCCATCATTTTCCTGGTGGCCCTCAGCGAGTACGACCAGGTCCTGGCCGAGTGTGACAACGAGGTGAGCCAATCAGAAGACCAGGATCAAGGCGAGATCTCCTCCCTCCACCCTGTCATCCTCTCTTCCCCTCTGTCCCTCAGAACCGGATGGAGGAGAGCAAAGCGCTGTTTAAGACCATCATCTCCTACCCCTGGTTCCAGAGGTCCTCCGTCATCCTGTTCCTCAACAAGACAGACATCCTGGAGGAGAAGATCGTGTACTCCCACCTGGCCAACTACTTCCCCGACTACACAGGTGCGCTCTGACACACACAGACTCACACACACCCGCACGCATGTTACCTGAAAATACACGATTGTACACACACACGTGCACCAGTATATACACAAGTAGGCACAAGCACAGGCACAACAACCATCCCTTTCTGTCTCACAGGGCCTCGAAGCGACCCCAAGCCGGCCAGAGAGTTCATCCTGAAGATGTACCAGGACCAGAACCCAGACAGGGAGAAGACGGTGTACTCCCACTTCACCTGCGCCACGGACACCGAGAACATCCGCTTCGTGTTCGTCGCGGTCAAGGACACCATCCTGCGACACAACCTCAGAGAGTTCAACCTGGTCTAGCGCCACCAACTGTCAGACCGTAGAGATGCAATGTCAGTCATATTCAGTCTTATTCTAATTATGTGTCTGGCCAAAGAGCTGGGTTTGGTTTAGATCAGACCTGGGCCAAATACTATTTGCAACTACTGTGAAATACTTGGAGTGAGCTTGATTTATTTATCACCAAGTACATCGAAGCCAGCTGACCAGAACCAGCGCAACTTTGGGCTTGCACAAATCACACCACAAAGAGTTTCCAATCCAGCATTTGACTCAGGCCTGACGAACCCTGCAATGCTACTTCCTCAAGTAGGTTCAGGTTACAACATACAATCGGGCGAAAAAGAGAATTTCTGTAGAAGTTTCTGTATATTTAAGAGATGGAAGGCTCCTGTGCTTGTAAAGGCAGGAAAGCCAAAGTTTACATGTTGTCAGTGAGGTATACATTTCATGTCTACGTTTGTTGAAATGGACATCACACTATTTATCAAACTGTGTGCTTAGTATAGACAGACATGGTTGTACTTTGAAGAAATGAGGGTTTCTAAGTGTGCTTATCATTCTTTCGAGAGAGGTTGGAGAACAGACAATGGTAACCGTAGAGAGGTGTGGGTGAATACATGTAATCCCCCCCAAACTGTCAAAGCATCCGGCATTTCCTCTGTGCTGTCTGGCCCTGAGCCCAGCCAGCCTGGCCCCGCCCCTGCGCCATGCCATGGGGATGTGTGGTGTGGCATTTCTAACGCCCTCTCCCTCTGCCTGGGACACACAGTACCCAGTGGGTCAAACCCAAACCTGTGCACCTTCTTCCTGCCCTCCCATCTGCCTGGCAGTCCTCCTGTCCCATTTGAAGCACGTAAATATGATTGCTGTACATGAAGTGCCTTGTCCGTGTGACGACTGAAGCACAGAGAGGGACAGCGGCGACGGAACGACGACTATCAGACTTGCTCTCAGTCCATGTGAATGTGTTGCTACTGAAACATGTCTTTTTTATAGCAGTAATGGAAAATAGAATGTATTTATATGGCATTTAAATAAAACAAGAGTAGTTGTTGATGGCGTGCCGTGTGTTTGATGACAGACAACTTGAAGACGACAGCCTTTTTCACCCCCAGACCCGTTTATCTACGCCACGCACACAGACAAAGAATCATGAGAAATACAGATATTTTATTTAATTAAAAAGACGAAATAAACAGACAAACAACAGAACTCCTCTGGCAGTGCTATTAACAGTAGTTGCAGTGCACCCAAAACACAGGTAACCATTAGAATCAGCACATGAAATAAGAGCACGGCTTATAACAATCACATCATATATTCCTTTTCCTTCCGTAAAACAACTCTTTGTCCTTAGCTGACGTTGCATAGCCGCAGTGTAAAACCATGTAAACCTGACACAACCGGTTCCACTCGAATCACCGCTCAGTACAAGATGCATAATCAAGACTATTAGACTATTAAATTAAATATACACGCGCACACGCGAAGGAGGTGCAACCTGTAGATGGGATTAGACGCGTAGAAAAATAGCATGCTACTCTTCGTCACGGAACAGTCTGGTGTCGCAGAACGATGAGGATGGAGGGGGGGGTGAGGGGTGAGGGGTGAGGATGGAGGGGGGGGTGAGGGGTGAGGGTGAGGGGTGAGGAGTGAGGAGTGAGGGGTGAGGGTGAGGGGTGAGGGTGAGGGGTGAGGGTGAGGGGTGAGGGTGAGGGGTGAGGGTGAGAGGTGAGGGGTGAGGGTGAGGGGTGAGGGGTGAGGGTGAGGGGTGAGGGTGAGGGGTGAGGGTGAGGGGTGAGGGTGAAACTAACCGGCCTGTGTGAGAGGTCAGGCTGTTCCGCCACACGTTTCCATTTAAAAGCAGCCGGCAACTTGGACCGACCGTCGTCAACGCTGGACGCGCCCAAATGTCCGCTCACCAGACCTTCACCGTGTCCTGACGGTAGTGCATCAACCTCTGTCTCGACGCAGTTCAGACGGAAGGAACTTCCGTGGATAAGGTTGTAATCTGACTGAGAATTTAATCTAGATTATGACACTTGTAGTTTGCCAGTGGCAGTGAGGACCTGGCCTGGCGTTTGTCACAGCGCCCAACATGCAGGAACATGAGAGGGGACAACCAGAGCAGTGGGCATGTGATTGGTCTTGGGTAAGTGCCGTCCTGGGGGTGTGTGTGTGTGTGTGTGTGTGTGTGTGTTAAGACTACAGATTTATGCATTAGTGGAGCACATGATTACTTGTTCCCTTACAGTAAGTATAATGATACAGGCACACCCTATTCCCTTAATCCACAACACACACACACGCACACACACACACACGCGCACTAACAGTCTATGGCAGAACTATAGTCGTTTGTACAACCGGTCACTGGTGCATTACTGGACATCATGCAGAGGGAAAAGGCACTGACACACAGGAGCAGGATGTGTGTGTGTGTCTGTGTGTGTCTGTTTCTGTGTGTGTGTGTGTTTCTGTGTGTGTGTGTGTGTTTCTGTACGTGTGTGTTTCTGTGTGTGTGTTTCTGTGTGTGTGTGTGTGTTTCCGTGTGTGTGTGTTTCTGTGTGTGTGTGTGTTTCCGTGTGTGTGTGTGTGTGTTTCTGTGTGTGTGTGTGTTTCTGTACGTGTGTGTGTGTGTGTGTCAGCATTACTGTGCGTTGATCCCTTCTTGTAGTGTTCAGGCTGAGCTGTCAGTATTTGGGCAAACTCTCTCTGGCGTCCTCGAGTTTGCAAAGAACCCACTGGAAACACACACACACACACATTAGAAATACACTCAGTACACTGAGATGTGTGGTGATTGGTCAGGAGGGTTACCTTGGCAATATCCGGAGTCTTGAAGTTGATGATCTTCCCAAACTCTTTGGCATGAAACACTGATTTTACTCTCTCCTGTGAAAGAGAAACGGTCAACAGGAGAAGAGTGTGTGTGCATGTGTGTATGTTTGTTTGTGTGTGTACGTGTGAGTGAGAGAGAGAGAAAGAGTGCTTGTGAAGAGGCAGAGAACATGCAAATATTCTGTCTGAAAAGGGGAATTTCCTTAATGCATACAAATACTGTGAGTGAGGCCCAGAAACACACCCAGATCTAGACATGGGAGTTCCAGTGAGGATAACATCCATATCTGGAGCCACAGTATTTAAGAGTTAAACAACATAATTCCAGTGAAGTTACATGTGTGTCACTGGAGTCAACATGTCGCTCGTCAGCACTGCGTCCTCCCTCACCTCCAGGGGCCCAACCAGGGTCCTCTGACTCACACGCCCAAACCACCACCTTCCATAAATACTTCTTTTTCAAGCTGCACCCCTGAGAAGCTAGCAATTGGATGGCGCAAGGGGGCGGTACTGTTACCGAGGAGTGAGGCTCCACCCCTTCAGCGCTCGGCAACACGTCTGCACAGCTGTGCATTGGTCAGTACGTCACTGTGTCCGTGGCAACGGGTTATGAGAGCAGAGGGAGGCGGGCTTTACCTTGGCCTCGATGCGAAGTCTCCGCCCCTCCACAATCATTGGCTCCTTGGTGAACTCGTCGAAGAGGTACTGCCACTCACAGGTGAGCTGGCCGAACGTGCCCCTGGTCACGAAGAAGACCCCCCTGGAGGAGGGGAGGGGCAGGAGAGGGGGAGGGAGAGTGAGGGGGAGAGAGAGAAGGGCGGGAGGACGAGGGGGGGCAGGAGAGGGGGAGGGAGAGAGTGAGAAGGAGGAGAGACAAGAGAGTAAGACCATCCACAGACAGAGCCACAGTGAAAATCTCCTGACAGTGACTTCACTTGACCCTGAAGCCAAGAAGCCTTCTCAATAGGATATCTGAAGACGAGAGTTTTGGGGAAATGTGTTTTTGCTCATCAAAACCCTTAGTGCGTACCTCTTTGTGATCATCAGGAAGTCTGAGTCGTTGATCTTCGCGTGGGCGAAATACCGATACCTGGCAAAGCGCCCGTTCTCAATTTTCTGAGGAAGAAAGGGGGGGAGGGGGTGAGTCAAGCTAAACACAAACGACGGTCGTTTGTGTAAACAGACTGGTCCCGTGCATGCCTGCTCTACGTCTGGCAGTGAACAGCGTGGGCAAAACCTACCGTCTGTTCGCAACGTCGCCATAGAAACTATGAACGATTCACGTGATTCACTATAAATGATTCACGTGATTAGCACGAGACAGACCCACAGTTTCATCAACTGTCTAAAAATAACAGCGACACAGTAATTCCAGTCTCCCCTCATGAGATTGTCAAAGGAGGGTGCCTGGGATTATGTTGTTTGGGATGATGTAATGACTGTGTATGGGGTAGAGGTGCATGGGATGATGGCGTGTGGGATGATGGCGTGTCGGATGAAGAGGAAGGACAGATTGTTTTGAAAATGGAACTTTATTGAGAGAACATGCAGGTCATTGACAATGATGGTGTGGATCTCGAGGAATGAAGGAGACAAAAAGAACAATGAAGGAAAACTCTAATCCTATTGGCTGGATTTTAATCAACAGACCAATCACAACAGCTGTATCTTAGTGTTCCAGCCTGGTCTCCAATCACAACAGCTGTATCTTAGTGTTCCAGCCTAGTTTTGACTGATTGTCTCCTCCTAACCACAGAGATGATGACAGTAGGGAAGGGGAGATGACAAGTGCATCATGGGTAGAAAAGACAGCTGATGGTAAACGTCAGTAAAGAAATATAATATAAATATAATAATTCCAACACACATTTTACAACTGTAGTTCTTCCTTACAAACAGCCAGGTCAAGCATCGCTGTTGGCTAGTTATTTGTTTTATAGATAACGATCTGTTCCAGAGCTGCGTAACCCCAGCAACACAACACTGGACACACACGCAAGCACACACGCACGCACACACACAGGCACACGCACGCAGCCAGAAGATGACACCCAAAGCCACAGTAGAAAAGGCAAACCACTAGCTTCCTCTAGCCTTCATCCTCATCATCATCATGATGGGCAGTCCTACTCCACTCAGTGTAGGCCCGGCTCCTCTGCAGACAGGAGAGAGAAGACAGCAGGGCATCAGGACAGATGGTCCCAGCGCTGGGCTCCACCCACCACTCGGGGTCATCTACTGTGGTTCTACTGTGGTTCTATTCTGGTTCTACTCTGGTTCTACTCTGGTTCTACTGTGGTTCTACTGTGGTTCTACTCTGGTTCTACTCTGGTTCTACTGTGGTTCTACTCTGGTTCTACTGTGGTTCTACTCTGGTTCTACTGTGGTTCTACTGTGGTTCTACTCTGGTTCTACTGTGGTTCTATTCTGGTTCTACTGTGGTTCTGCTGTGGTTCTACTCTGGTTCTACTGTGGTTCTACTGAAGCTAACAGAGCAGCTCTTTGCATGAACACAAACTCAGGATGTAATCTACCGACACACACCCAACACACCCGAGGATGGTCACCACCTTTAGACACGATCACAGGGACACTCACTGTCAGACACAAACACACCCACTTCCTATATCCAGCTCTAGCCACACCTCTCAGGGTCTACAGGCCACGCCCACTAGTCCACATCCGCAGAGAGATACCTTTAACCCCGTAGGGGCCACTACAACCACACTGTTGCTCTAGGACAACGAGAGAAGACTAAAACTACCTGGTGGCTAGCTTAGCTTAGCATACTCTACGTACTGTGGTAGAAGTGCTAGCATTTGGACAGGGGGAAAATGTCCTCCATCTGAGTCTGAAGCCAGAACTGTCAGTCCAGAGGAGGAAGGAGGGGGAGCAGAGAGAACGTCAGAACCAGACAGACCGCTCCTTAAGAGAACCAGGAGAACCTTGAACACACATCTGGAACACACACCTAGAACACACACCTGGAACACACGCCTGGAACACACACCTAGAACACACACCTGGAACACACACCTAGAACACACACCTGGAACACACACCTAGAACACACACCTGGAACACACACCTAGAACACACACCTGGAACACACACCTAGAACACACACCTGGAACACACACCTAGAACACACACCTGGAACACACACCTAGAACACACACCTGGAACACACACCTGGAACACACACCTGGAACACACACCTGGAACACACACCTGGAACACACACCTAGAACACACACCTAGAACACACACCTAGAACACACACCTAGAACACACACCTAGAACACACACCTAGAACACACATCTAGAACGCCCACCTCCAGGTACTGCAGCTATATGGGTGGGTGTGGAGGGAGGAGGGGGGAGAAGGTGTGTCCTCTCAGAGGTGAGGGGGAGGGGCTAGATCCGGGATCCAATCATCTCACCTGTAGCATCTGGCTGCCAATGCCCTCTATTTCCTTATATGGTCGTATGACCCCATCTTCATGGATGAAGCGAGGCGGGCGTAGGGACTGCACATCCTGCGACGTCTCTGCCGCCCTGGAGAAGAAAACCAACACACCTCAGAGTTACAGCAGAGGTCTCTGGAGACAAACACACACACACACACATAGGCTGATGAACACACATGAACACACATTCAGAGCAGATACATGGAGAGATGAAAACACACACCTCTTGATGCCCTGGAAGGTGCTGCTGGCCATGTCTATGATGCCTCCGGTGGGGCGAGCCACGGCCCCCACCAGCCCCTTCCCTACGCCCTTAAAGAAGCCCGCAGCCCCCTCCTTCTGGGCCCCTGGGAACACACACACACACGCACACACACGCATTACAAGCCCGCAACCACACCATCAGGAACCTAAGAAGCCCTCTATCAGCTGAAGTGTGTGTGGGGTCAGTGTGGAGCCAGGCTGGCATGCAGAGCAGAGAGGAGCAGCTGTACCTTTGATGGGCTTGGTGACGATCCCTGTGATCCCACTCACAAAGCCCTGCCACACACAACACATTCAGATTCAGTCAACTGACTCTGATTCAACTGACTCTGATTCAACTGACTCAGTCAACAGACTCAGTCAACTTCAGTCAGATTCATTCCTTACAAACAGACACTGCTTCAGTAAGGTTCTAATTAATACATTTAACTGGATTGGTTTAAGTGGTTTGATGAGGCTGGTGGACAGGACTGGTTATAGTGGTCTAAGAGGCTGGTTATAGTGGTCTAAGAGGCTGGTTATAGTGGTCTAAGAGGCTGGTTATAGTGGTCTAAGAGGCTGGTTACAGTGGTCTAAGAGACTGGTTATAGTGGTCTAAGAGGCTGGTTATAGTGGTCTAAGAGGCTGGTTATAGTGGTCTAAGAGGCTGGTTATAGTGGTCTAAGAGGCTGGTGGACTCACAGAGACCAGCCCCTTGCCCCCCCGGGTCAGGCCCTCTCTCAGGCCGCTGGGCTGCTTGTTCATGGTCTCTCGTCTCTTCTGCTGGTACTCCTCGTCCATCGTGATGGCAGCCACGCCCTTCGCCATGGCGCCCGTGATCCTGGAGGCGGCGCCCGCTATGCCCCCTGGGAGACGGGATGGAGGGAGGAGGAGGAGGGGGGAGAGAGAGAGGATTGAGCAGGAGAAAGAGAGAAAGAGAGAGAGAGAGAGAAAGAGAGAGAGAGAGAGAGGGAGGGGTTTCCTTACCAACAGCCCCTCCTACCAGCGCCTTCACTCCGAGGGCCATTCCTTCCACAAACTCCTCTGGCCCCTGGATAGCTCCCTGGGAAACCCCAACACACAGGTTACTAACACACACTGGAGGGCAGGGGACATGGGCGGGCCAGGGGCGGGGCAGGGACAGGGCCAGCCTACCTGGTAGGGCTCGTAGAAGAAGGCCTCCACGCCCTCGGACAGCCCCCTGATCAGGCCGAACGGGTTCCCCAGGACGTCCAGCCCCAGCACCAGCACGTACATCTGCTTGATGGCCTGGAGACACACACACACACACACAGATTTGAGACATGCTGAGTCAGAAGACTGCCATGTGTTTAACATCCTGTGGTGCTGAAGTCTGAGGTTAGTCAAACCATTATTTGCAACAGGAAACGTTTATTCTTTTTTTTTGAGAGAGAGATTTCAACTAATAATAATCATGACTCGGATAAACCTCATAGGCTGCGTCCTGCGATAGCCTACTGCATCTGTCCTGCGCTGCAACAGCATGGCTGGATATCTAGCTAGCTAACCTTCACACTCAGTGTGAACAACTAAAACAACCAACACGACACATACCAAAATAAACTAAATAGTCAAATAAATAGTTCAACATTAGAAAGTTAGAAACACCAGGCCGTGACCCCAGGAGAGGTACCTGTTTGGAGTAGTGTCTGATGACCTCCCACTGCAGCTGCTGTTGGGTGCGGAACTGGAAGGTCAACTCGAAGAAGGCCAGTCTGGGAGGAACAGGAACAGGAAGTTAGGAACAGGAAGTCAGGAGAGACAAACACATGCTGTATATGGTGTTAATGTACTGTGTGTGTGTGAGTGCATATCTGTTGCGTTTGTGTGTGTGTGTGTGTGTGTGTATATCTGTTGTGTGTGTGTGCCTACTTAAAGACCACATCCTGGACGTCTGTGAGCGTGGCTCCGATGCTCTTCAGCAGCAGGTTGAGAGACTGGACCGGGATGACCTCTGTCTCTCTCTTCTCCTTGTTCCCATCCTCCCCTCCAGAACTCAGGGAGAAGCTCAGGTGCAGCTGCAACACACACACACACACACAGACAGACATTTAGTCATTTAGCAGACCCCCATTAATGTCCCTCTTATCCAGAGGGACATTTTCCCAAGGCAAGTAGGGTGAAGTGCCTTGCCCAAGGACACAACGTAATTTTTCACGGCCGGGAATCGAACCAGCAATCTTCTGATTAATATCCCAATTTCCTAACCGCTCAGCCATCTGACTCCCGACGCACAGACACACACACACACACACACACGGAGCACACCTTGATGGGGGAGATGTGGAAGTATTCGTAGAGGCTGATGGGGGACGTGTCAGTCGCAGACACGTGGTTCAGCTCTGTCTTCAGGTACTCTATATCCTTCTCAAACAGCTCCACCTAACACACACACACACACACAGGAAGGGGATCAGGACAGTTAGAGAGGGAGAGAGAGGGAGAGAGAGAGGGTCAGAGTTAGAGAGAGAGAGAGAGAGAGAGAGAGAGAGAGAGAGAGAGAGAAAGGGAGAGAGAGAGGGTCAGAGTTAGACGTTACCTCCTGCTCTGATGTCATCACGCTGGCGTTCTCCGGGGTGAAGAGTTCCAAGATGGCGTACAGGAACCCCAGGTCCAGCTTTAGGTCCATCTCCTGGATCAGAACCTTGAAATACCTGGGGAGAGGAGGGGGAGTTCAGAGGATGAGAGAGGGGGGTGGGGGGGGGGGGGAGAGTGAGAGAGAGTGAGAGGGTAGAGAGAGAGGGTGAGGGGGTAGAGAGACATTGACTGTGAAGGCTGTGTAACTGACTTGATGCGTGAGATGTCGGAGTGTCCGGCAGCCCTGGTGATGATGCTGATGTCAGTCAGGGGTTTGGGCTCTGGAGACGAGACAGAGAAACATCACTCATCCATCCTGTCACAACACTCATCCATCCTGTCACATCACTCATCCATCCTGTTACATCACTCATCCATCCTGTTACATCACTCATCCATCCTGTTACATCACTCATCCATCCTGTTACATCACTCATCCATCCTGTTACATCAGTGTCACACGCCTGTTCCATCCTGTCACAACACTCATCCATCCTGTCACAACACTCATCCATCCTGTCACATCACTCATCCATCTTGTCACATCACTCATCCATCTTGTCACAACACTCATCCGACACAAGCCCTCATCCATCACACCCCTCCAGGCAGGGTCGTCACCTCCAGCCAGGGACTGACCTGAGTCCATGGTGACAGACTTGGGCAGCTTGACGGGGTAGAACACATAGGGGAAGATGGCGCCTGGCAGCTGATTCTGGATCTGTGGAACAGCAACACCATGAGTACATCTGCATATAGGAGCTGCACTGTTCTACAGAGAGAGGGGAGGGGGGTTCTGATCGAGATGGGAAAGGTCTAGGGTTCTAGAGTTTAGTGAAGGGGTTCTGACCTGTGTGTGGCAGGGTTATGGTGTAATGAGAGGGTTAGGGTTACCTGTGTGTGGCAGGGTTAGGGTGTAATGAGAGGGTTAGGGTTACCTGTGTGTGGCAGGGTTAGGGTTACCTGTGTGTGGCAGGGTTATGGTGTAATGAGAGGGTTAGGGTTACCTGTGTGTGGCAGGGTTATGGTGTAATGAGAGGGTGAGGGGTACCTGTGTGTGGCAGGGTTATGGTGTAATGAGAGGGTTAGGGTTACCTGTGTGTGGCAGGGTTAGGGTGTAATGAGAGGGTTAGGGTTACCTGTGTGTGGCAGGGTTAGGGTTACCTGTGTGTGGCAGGGTTATGGTGTAATGAGAGGGTGAGGGTTACCTGTGTGTGGCAGGGTTAGGGTTACCTGTGTGTGGCAGGGTTAGGGTGTAATGAGAGGGTGAGGGGTACCTGTGTGTGGCAGGGTTAGGGTGTAATGAGAGGGTTAGGGTTACCTGTATGCGGTTGATCTGGACCCGGTAGGCGCTCTGGTGGGCCGACATGCTGTACTCCACCTTGACGCCCGGCAGGTAGTTCCTCCTGAGCGGGGAGTCGTACGGCTGCAGCATCCTCATGTCCAGCCCGTTAGGAGTCAGGGACACCTGGGGGCACACACAGGTCAGAGGTCAAGAGGGGTCGCCAGGGTCATAGTCTTTGATCCAAAGCAACACCAAGACTCAAGCTACTGATAAACAAACTCGTTATTGTTTTAAGTTAACACTCTGGCCTATATGTGGCCTAAACATGATTGACTGAAGAGATATTTCAACGTCTAAAACTTGCGTGTTCCAGAGGTTTCTTATTTAAGAAAGGAGCAGGATGTTGACCCCTGACCTGGAAGTTGTTGTCCAGATCCTGTATCAGGTTGTCCACAGGTCCGCTCTCTACGTACTCCCTGAACAGCTTCTCCAGCATCTCGGTGTCCTTCACGTTCAGGGTTTTCCAGCGAGACTTCTTCTTTGGTTTGCACTCCCACACGACGTCAGAGCTGAACACAGGAGGGAACTCTGTTCTGGGCTGGGCTTGAGTGTGTGTACATGCATGTGTGTGTACATGCATGTGTATCATGCATGTGTATCAGTGTTTCTTCTACCATTATATTAGGCCCCCCCCCCACCCGTGTGTGTGTGTGTGTGTACCTGGTGATGCCTATGAAAGACACTTCCTGGCTGCTGCTGTTGTTGACCAGGGACACGCCCACATTCTGGAGTGAGAGGATGATTTCCTGCGCGGCCATCTCGGCCTTCTCGCTCTCACACAGCTGCCTGTAGACCCGGCGCTCCTGACTGAACAGCGCCACCCTCTGGAGGCCCTCGTAGAAGGAGATGAAGAAGAGCTTGCCCTCTTTGTTCACGTCCACACGCTGGTCCTACGGGAACACGGGTTTCATGGAGATGTTTACATTTCGGAGCGTGCTGGAACAGGTGTCGGATGAATGTAAAGGAAAGACAAGCTGTCTGACATAGACTATGTGTAAATATAATTTTTAGACTGTAAAATAGTACTGAAAATTTAAATATAATCCCCACAGTTAATTATGATATCCTTTCTCTCTCTCTCTCTCTCTCTCTCTCCCTCCAGGACACCCCTGACGTCTCCCCTGACGTCTCCCCTGACGTCTCCCCTGACGTCTCCCCTGACGTCTCCCCTGACGTCTCCCCTGACGTCTCTCCTCCCCTCCGCTCACCTCCTCACTCTTCAGCTCTCCGCTGTAGGAGCCACAGGTCCACTTGAGCTGCCTGGAGCCTGTGGGCTCCGCCCAGGTGTAGTACACCGCCCTGCCTGGCTCCAGCGAGTCTCTCTCCTTCTGGGAGCTGGGACACACACACACACATACATATAGTTAGTACATGTAATAAACATGAACTAGTAACAAGATAGGTGAGGGTTGAAAACCATTTAGTTATGGTCAAGAAGTGGCAGCACCCTGGAAACAGCCAATCCATCGGAGTCAACAGAGCCAACAGAGCCACAATAGGTTTTTGATTAGATCAACATGCTGGCAGTCCGACAGTAGTCTGATGTAACTATAACATTGAAAAGTTTGAAAAATCGACGTTAAAAGCAAAACACAACAATGATAATGTTAGTCAATATTTTGTTAAAGAAGAGATCAACAAAGGAGAAAAAGAGCAGATATCCCAGAAGTCCCATTCAATCACCAGCAGCCAAACAAAGGACTACAACCAGGAAGCAGGAAGTGAACCTGGAAATACAGAAGGTCAAAGGGTAAATGTCACTGAGGTCAGAGATCTCCAATGTAGCAGGAAGGTAAAAAGAACCACAGATGTGAACACGTCACGTTCAAATACAGGAAGCGGAGGTCCTATACCAGTGGCTGGATCCCATTCAATCAGCCAATCAGCAACAGACAAAACTACAACTAGAAAGTAAAAAAGGAATCTCTAGTTTGGCACTACTGTGCTCAATCAAACCCAGGTCTAGGACCAGGCCTGGGTCGAGGGCCAGGTCCGGGTCTATCTCAACCTGACCTGGTCTCGTCCTCCTCAGAGAAGGAGAGGTCCAGAAGCTCGTGGGCCACCCACACTGAGGAGTCCCTCCTGCCGCTACCCCCACAAACACAAACAAACAACATCAACAACCACGCTCCGTCAACAACAACTGAACAAACAGGAAGTTTGACAGGAAGTGACACAAACATCTGTTGAATGATGAGAGACATGAATATGTGGACAAAACAAACATGACATTTATACACTATATAATACAAACACTGTACTATATAAACACTCAAACCCTGACTAGATATTCCTCCCACAGAGGGAGAGTGGTGGAGGGATCCCCCTGACCCCTGACCCCCCTGACCTCTGGTAGAACTCCAGCGTCATGTCCTTGGTGTGGTTGATGATGAGGAAGGGCGCGGCCCCGTCATGGTAGTCAGAGAAACGGATCACTGCCGAGTGTTCCGTGAGGTTCACATCCACGATGATCCCGCCCAGCTGGACCATACAAAAACATAACAGGGATTTGTCTATGTGTGTGTGTATCTGTGTGTGTGTGTGTGTGTGAGAGTGTGTACAGTGTGTCACTCACAGTGTTGTCCAGGTGCAGAAGTAGGCAGTTTTCGGGGCGGGTGAAGTCGATGGTTTGGGGGGCCGACTGAGAGCCGTCTACCTTCACCTTCAGCTTCTTGGCGTGTTTCTCTGGCCAGAACGGGATGGCAAACTGGAGCGAGAGAGAGAGAGGAGAGAGAGAGGAGAGAGAGGGAGAAGGAGAGAGAGAGGGAGAAGAAGAGAGAGAGGGAGAAGGAGAAGGAGAGAGAGGAGAGAGGGAGGAGAGAGAGAGAGAGACGAGAGAGGGTGAAGGAGAGAGGGAGGAGAGAGAGAGAGGACGAGAGAGGGTGAAGGAGAGAGGGGAGGAGAGAGAGAGGGAGAAGGAGAGAGAGGTGACAGAGAAGGGTGTAGAAGTAGAGAGCTGAGCGTCAGTAACAACATCTTGTGAGTCCTGTCTACCTCCTGGTTCACGTCCCAGACCCCCGGGGATCTGACCTGTTCCGGCTTGGCCTCGGCCCAGTTCTCCTGGCCCTCCTCGCTGACCAGGATGGTGAGCTTGGTTCTGTTCACCAGCATGTAGAACGGCACGAAGGTCACGAGGCGTGTCAAACTGAAGCTGCTCGCGTCGATCTTCACGCCCACCTGGAAAACGGGCCAATCACAGTTACCGTCGATGACGCTGCGTCTTTAACGAGCCAATCACATATTCGGACTGATTGAGTGACATCTTGTGATGCAGAGCTTTCTGGATGACCAGAGACTGGTTCTACTCCTCACCCTCTGAGATACTCACCAGGTAGTCTTTCACCCGGCCCTTGCACTTCACGTCGCCGTAGCTACCGACGGTATCCAAGGAGAAGTCGTCCGACAGGTCGCTGTCTGAGATCATCAGACGCACCTGGCAGGACAGAGAGAGAGAGAGAGAGAGGGGATGAGAGAGAGAGAGAGAGAGAGAGGGGATGGAGAGAGAGAGAGAGAGAGAGAGAGAGAGGGGGATGGAGAGAGAGAGAGGGAGGGACAGAGAGAGAGAAGGACAGAGAGAGGCAGAAAGATTGAACGAGAGAAGGAAAGTGAAAGAGCAAGAGAGGGGTTAGAGAGAGAGAGAGAGGTTAGAGAGAGAGGGGTTAGAGAGAGAGAGAGAGAGAGGTTAGAGAGAGAGGGGTTAGAGAGAGAGAGAGAGGTTAGGGTTATAGACGCTGGGGAAGCAGATGTGAGACTCCAACGGTACAACGTCCGTTTCCCATAATCCTCTCGAGGCTCCGCCCAGTCGGCCTACCTTGTTGTTCTGCAGGAAGTTGTGCGGCTTGAAGGAGAACAGCAGGGGCATGTCATAGTCCAGCGGGTGTTTGCGATGGATGTCGTCAGCCTTGTACTGCAGCAGCCTGCCTGTCTTGTTCAGCATCCAATAAGGAGAGTGGATGGCGACCACCGCCTGGCCGGCCTCGTACTTGACGTGAACCGCAATGTCTAGCTCCGCCCTCTTCCTGTCCTCCCCCTCGGCGTCCGGCCCGGAGTGATACTCCTCCACGTGAAGCGAGCGGAACACCAGGAAGGTGATCTCTTCCTGGTTGCTGCGGAGACTGTACTCGGCCGACCAATCCTGGGAGAGGTAATCCAGGAGGCGGAGCTCCAGGCTGGACTGGTTGATGACGGCCGTGTGGAGCTGGGCGGAGTGGCCCTCGCTCAGGGTGGAGGCGGAGTCTCCGCTGTCCTGTTGGCCAATCAACGGAGAGTAGGGTTAGTGTACCTGTAGTCTGTAGGTGATGGGGTTAGTCTGTAGGTGATGGGGTTAGTGTACCTGCAGTCTGTAGGTGATGGGGTTAGTCTGTAGGTGATGGGGGTTAGTCTGTAGGTGATGGGGTTAGTGTACCTGCAGTCTGTAGGTGATGGGGTTAATCTGTAGGTGATGGGGTTAGTGTACCTGCAGTCTGTAGGTGATGGGGTTAGTCTGTAGGTGATGGGGTTAGTCTGTAGGTGATGGGGTTAGTCTGTAGGTGATGGGGTTAGTCTGTAGGTGATGGGGTTAGTGTACCTGCAGTCTGTAGGTGATGGGGTTAGTCCGTAGGTGATGGGGTTAGTCTGTAGGTGATGGGGGTAGTCCTGTAGGTGATGGGGTTAGTGTACCTGTAGTCTGTAGGTGATGGGGGTAGTCTGTAGGTGATGGGGTTAGTCTGTAGGTGATGGGGTTAGTGTACCTGCAGTCTGTAGGTGATGGGGTTAGTGTACCTGCAGTCTGTAGGTGATGGGGTTAGTGTACCTGCAGTCTGTAGGTGATGGGGTTAGTGTACCTGCAGTCTGTAGGTGATGGGGTTAGTGTACCTGGCAGTCTGTAGGTGATGGGGTTAGTGTACCTGCAGTCTGTAGGTGATGGGGTTAGTGTACCTGCAGTCTGTAGGTGATGGGGTTAGTGTACCTGCAGTCTGTAGGTGATGGGGTTAGTGTACCTGCAGTCTGTAGGTGATGGGGTTAGTGTACCTGCAGTCTGTAGGTGATGGGGTTAGTGTACCTGCAGTCTGTAGGTGATGGGGTTAGTGTACCTGCAGTCTGTAGGTGATGGGGTTAGTGTACCTGCAGTCTGTAGGTGATGGGGTTAGTGTACCTGCAGTCTGTAGGTGATGGGGTTAGTGTACCTGCAGTCTGTAGGTGATGGGGTTAGTGTACCTGCAGTCTGTAGGTGATGGGGTTAGTGTACCTGCAGTCTGTAGGTGATGGGGTTAGTGTACCTGCAGTCTGTAGGTGATGGGGTTAGTGTACCTGCAGTCTGTAGGTGATGGGGTTAGTGTACCTGCAGTCTGTAGGTGATGGGTTAGTGTACCTGCAGTCTGTAGGTGATGGGGTTAGTGTACCTGCAGTCTGTAGGTGATGGGGTTAGTGTACCTGCAGTCTGTAGGTGATGGGGTTAGTGTACCTGCAGTCTGTAGGTGATGGGGTTAGTGTACCTGCAGTCTGTAGGTGATGGGGTTAGTGTACCTGCAGTCTGTAGGTGATGGGGTTAGTGTACCTGCAGTCTGTAGGTGATGGGGTTAGTGTACCTGCAGTCTGTAGGTGATGGGGTTAGTGTACCTGCAGTCTGTAGGTGATGGGGTTAGTGTACCTGCAGTCTGTAGGTGATGGGGTTAGTGTACCTGCAGTCTGTAGGTGATGGGGTTAGTGTACCTGCAGTCTGTAGGTGATGGGGTTAGTGTACCTGCAGTCTGTAGGTGATGGGGTTAGTGTACCTGCAGTCTGTAGGTGATGGGGTTAGTGTACCTGCAGTCTGTAGGTGATGGGGTTAGTGTACCTGCAGTCTGTAGGTGATGGGGTTAGTGTACCTGCAGTCTGTAGGTGATGGGGTTAGTGTACCTGCAGTCTGTAGGTGATGGGGTTAGTGTACCTGCAGTCTGTAGGTGATGGGGTTAGTGTACCTGCAGTCTGTAGGTGATGGGGTTAGTGTACCTGCAGTCTGTAGGTGATGGGGTTAGTGTACCTGCAGTCTGTAGGTGATGGGGTTAGTGTACCTGCAGTCTGTAGGTGATGGGGTTAGTGTACCTGCAGTCTGTAGGTGATGGGGTTAGTGTACCTGCAGTCTGTAGGTGATGGGGTTAGTGTACCTGCAGTCTGTAGGTGATGGGGTTAGTGTACCTGCAGTGTGTAGGTGATGGGGTTAGTGTACCTGCAGTCTGTAGGTGATGGGGTTAGTGTACCTGCAGTCTGTAGGTGATGGGGTTAGTGTACCTGCAGTGTGTAGGTGATGGGGTTAGTGTACCTGCAGTCTGTAGGTGATGGGGTTAGTGTACCTGCAGTCTGTAGGTGATGGGGTTAGTGTACCTGCAGTCTGTAGGTGATGGGGTTAGTCTGTAGGTGATGGGGTTAGTGTACCTGCAGTCTGTAGGTGATGGGGTTAGTCTGTAGGTGATGGGGTTAGTGTACCTGCAGTGTGTAGGTGATGGGGTAGGGCAGCAGGTTGCGCAGCAGGAAGGAGGGCCACAGGTGGAGGACGTAAGGTTGGTCGAAGTGCTCCCCGGCTCCGCCCGTGTGCGACGACGTCACGGCGTCCTTCAGCGGCACGATGTTGACCATGAGCACGCCGGAGCCGTCGGCGTGGCGACGGCAGGTCTGCTGCACGCGCACGCCGGGCTGCAGGATCACGTCGTCATAGCTGAAGCCCTCGGAGCTGTCGTACTGCTCGTCGCCCTCGGTTACGGGCTGCAGGCTCAGCTCAGACCTGCAGGGGGCAGCAGGTTAGGTTTGGCTGTACGTGTGTGTGTAAGTGTGTGTGTGTGTGTAAGTAAGTGTGTGTTCTGACCTGTATGAGTCCAGAGGGACACAGAACTCCTCAGTGGGCTTAGCGATGCCGAGGCAGGTAGAACCCTCAGCACTCTGAAGGGGATGGAGAAGTGGTTGATGATCTAGGGGGGAGAGAGAGAGAGAGAGAGAGGGAGAGAGAGAGAGAGAGAGAGAGAGAGAGAGAGAGAGAGAGAGAGGAGAGAGAGAGAGAGAGAGAGAGGGAAAGAGAGAGAAGGAGAGAGAGAGAGAGAGAGAGAGAGAGAGAGAGATAGGGAGAGAGAGAGAGAGAGAGAGAGAGAGAGAGAGAGAGAGAGAGAGGGAAAGAGAGAGAAGGAGAGAGAGAGAGAAAGTGTGAGAGTGAGACATGTCATATCAGGAGACAGAACAGATGTGGGGGCAAATCATATGAAAGACACACACTCACACTCAACCTCCCTCACCTACACACACACCCCCTCACCTACACACACACACACACACATTATCACCTACACCCTCACCCACACACACACCCCCTCACCTGGAAAGGCGAGCGGATCTTGATGTACTTGCTGCCCTCCACGGAGTAGATCTGACACACCAGGAAGCGAGTCACCCCCGAGTCACTGTGCATTACGCTGTACATGCCCTTCCCCACCTTGATCAGAGGGATCACTCCTGCAGAGGTGTGGCCCCACTGGAGCTGGGGGGGAGGGGGAGGGGGAGGGAGGGGAGGGGGAGAGGGAGGGGGGAGAGGAGGAGGGGGAGGGGAGGAGGGGAGGAGGGGAGGGAGGGGTGAGAGGAGGGAGGGAGGGGAGGAGGGGAGGGGTGAGAGGAGGAGGAGAGGAGGAAGGGGGGAGAGAAGGAGGGAGGGAGGGGAGGAGGGGAGGGAGGGGGGAGAGGAGGAGGGGGAGGAGGGGAGGGAGAGGGGAGAGGAGGAGGAGGAGGGGAGAGAGGAGGAGGGGAGGGAGGGAGGGGTGAGAGGAGGAGGAGGGGAGGGAGGGGGGAGAGGAGGAGGAGGAGGGGAGGGAGGGGGAGAGGAGGAGGAGGAGGGAGGGAGGCTGGTTATCAGACAGTTGAGCTACGTAGTACTTCATTGATGAACACTGGCCTATGTAGTGTTCAGGTCTTACTGGGCTGGATGAAGTAGTCCTTGGCGCTGAGGGAGGTCATGGCGGAGAACTGGTCGGTGTGTGTGGTGGTGTGGAGGTAGTCCATGTTCAGACTGTCTCCGTCCTGCAGCTCCACCCGGCGCTCCTCCACCTGCCGCCCCTCCGCCTGGCGGCCCAGCGGGCTGAAACATGTGACTGTGCAGCACGGACACGGCCACGCCCAGACGGTTCTTCACGATGAACGGAGCCTCGTCCTTCTGGAAGCACTCCGACGTCTGCTTGGCCGCCTCCGCGAACGCCTGGAGGGGACATGCCATGAGCACACACATCACACACACACACATCAGATACACACACACACATCAGATACACCCACACACACATCACACACACACACACACATCAGATACACACACATCAGATACACGCACACATCAGATACACAGACACAATCAGATACACACACACAAACATCAGATACACACACACACACGCTCTCTCCACCCACCGTGCCGAGGTTACTGAGCATGCTCAGTCCGCACTTGGAGAGGGTGATGTTGAGCTGGTCCTTGCTGCTGATGTGGATGACAGTCTTGTAGTCCGGCACGCTGCAGTCCACCTCGTCTGGCAGGCCTGGGTACTGAGACGACTTCTTCTTCATCTGGGAACACACACGTACGGTAGAGAGAGAGAGAGACATAGAGACAGAGAGAGAGAGAGACACACAGAGAGACACATAGAGACAGAGAGAGAGAGAGACAAACAGAGAGAGAGACACAGAGAGAGAGAGAGACACACAGAGAGAGAGACACAGAGAGAGAGAGAGAGAGAGAGAGAGAGAGAGAGAGAGAGAGAGAGACATAGAGAGAGAGACAGAGAGACACATAGAGACAGAGAGAGAGAGAGACACACAGAGAGAGAGAGACACATAGAGACAGAGAGACAGAGAGAGAGAGAGAGACTGTTTGTGAGACAAATAGTACAATGTGTGTGTGTGTGTGTGTGTGTGTGAGAGCCAGAGAGAGAGTAAACATGTGTGTGTGTATGAGACAGAGACAGGTGTGTGTGTGTGTGTGTGTGTGTACCTTCAGTCCCAGAGTCCACGGTCTGAATCCGTCTTTGTTGTCGTCCTCTAAGGGTTCCAGTAAAGGCTCCCACACCCCCAGCACCTCATTGTAGTAGTGAACCTAAACATGAACACAGCACACTGCAGTCAAACACGTGGGGTACCTCCAGGTTGAGCTGGCTGTGCAGGTTGATAGTGTGTGTGTGTGTGTACCTCCAGGTTGAGCTGGCTGTGCAGGTTGATAGTGTGTGTGTGTGTGTGTGTGTGTACCTCCAGGTTGAGCTGGCTGTGCAGGTTGATAGTGTGTGTGTGTGTGTGTACCTCCAGGTTGAGCTGGCTGTGCAGGTTGATAGTGTGGTGTGTGTGTGTACCTCCAGGTTGAGCTGGCTGTGCAGGTTGATAGTGTGTGTGTGTGTGTGTGTACCTCCAGGTTGAGCTGGCTGTGCAGGTTGATGAGGGTGTGTGTGTGTGTGTGTACCTCCAGGTTGAGCTGCCTGTGCAGGTTGATAGTGTGTGTGTGTGTACCTCCAGGTTGAGCTGGCTGTGCAGGTTGATAGTGTGTGTGTGTACCTCCAGGTTGAGCTGCCTGTGCAGGTTGATAGTGTGTGTGTGTGTGTACCTCCAGGTTGAGCTGGCTGTGCAGGTTGATAGTGTGTGTGTGTGTGTGTGTACCTCCAGGTTGAGCTGGCTGTGCAGGTTGATAGTGTGTGTGTGTGTGTGTACCTCCAGGTTGAGCTGGCTGTGCAGGTTGATAGTGTGTGTGTGTGTGTGTGTGTGTGTGTACCTCCAGGTTGAGCTGGCTGTGCAGGTTGATAGTGTGTGTGTGTGTGTGTGTACCTCCAGGTTGAGCTGGCTGTGCAGGTTGATAGTGTGTGTGTGTGTGTGTGTGTACCTCCAGGTTGAGCTGGCTGTGCAGGTTGATAGTGTGTGTGTGTGTGTACCTCCAGGTTGAGCTGGCTGTGCAGGTTGATGAGGGTGCTCCAGTCCTTGACGTCTCCATGGAAGGAGGACTTGGCCAGCAGCATGGGCACGGTGCGGTGCCCCACCCCTGCCTCCAGCGTCAGGCAGATAGAGCTGATGCTCACCTGCGGGGACGGACACAGACTCGAATCAAACGCACCTAACTGGATTCCTGGTTAAACCTATCCCATACTGTTCTAACAAGGGTTCGCTTGATTTGCGTTCTAACAAGGGTTCGCTTGATTTGCGTTCTAACAAGGGTTCGCTTGATTTGCGTGTGTTGCGGTGCAGACCTGCAGGGGACTCCCCTTGGGGGATGAGGGGGGCCAGGGACTGGGCGTCCTCCTGACTCTGATCCTCCAGGAACCAGAGGTTCATCTCCTTCCAGCCCTGCTTCTCCCACAGCGCCGGGGCGGCGGGGCTGTCCTCCTCCTGGGGCGTCTCAGCGGCGGGGGGTGAGGACCGACTGGATGGTGATCACCGTGTTGATGATGATGGGGGATACCTGGGGGGGGGTGTATAGATGATTATATGATATGATGACTTGGTATGATGATGGTGTATGAAGTACTGTACACGATAGATAGTACATGACCTGTGATTCTGTGTTTTACACTTTCCGCTACGCTACCCTTCTCTAAAACTGTGTTTGCCTGCTTGGTATGTGTGTAATGCTCCGGGGTGCGGGGGGTGTTCAGAGCTGTGAGGAGCTCCTCCGGGCAGCAGGGGGCGCCAGCTACCTTGAGGGTGAGGGCCTGGATGGAGACCTCCATGGCCTGAGGGGAGCCGGTGGGCTGGGAGCTCCTGAAGAACACCTGACAGGGCAGCAGCACCGTGGTCACGTTGTTCCTCCTCTTCTCCCTCAGGAAGGGGCAGGCCACCACCTGGAGCACACACACACACATATAAACACACACACACACACACATATAAACACACACACACACTCATAAACACACACACATATAAACACATACACACACACACACATATAAACACACACACACACTCATAACACACACACGTCCGCACACACACACACACACACACCTTCAGGTCTTTGATGCTGGCGGTTATCAGCTGGCCGCCGGGGTCGCTCCTCATCAACAGCTCGCACTCCGTCGTCATGACGAGGGCGGGGGCGTCGGCACGCGTGAGGTCGGCCACGAACACGATCTCAGGGTTCTTCACCAGAACGTTGATGTCCATCTTGGACACGACGGGAGGAGAGGACACTGAGGAGGAGATGAAGACACCAGCACTGGGTGAACAACTACACGGAAACGATCACCTTCCTTTCATTGATGACTCCCTCTCTCCCTCTCTCCCTCTCTCCCTCTCTCCCTCCCTCCCCTCCCTCCCCTCCCTCCCTCCCCTCCCCTCCCTCTCTCCCTCCCTCCCCTCCCTCTCCTCCCTCCCTCCCATCCCCTCCCTCCCTCCCTCTCCCTCCCTCCCTCCCTCCCCTCCCTCCCCTCCCCTCCCCTCCCTCCCTCCCTCCCCTCCCTCCCCTCCCTCCCCTCCCTCACCAGGCTCTTTCCCAGCGTTGCTGCTGCTGTGCTTGGTGCTGCTGGGTCTGGGCGTGGCTGCAGGCCCAGAGAAGCCCTGCTGGCTGGCCTTGAGGAAGATGTCTGCCACGGTGAGCAGGAAGTCCATGCTGGCGCACAGGTACACGTCCTGCACCAGCGTGTCCAGGGTGGTGCCGTCGCGGCCCGCCCGGTAGCTCACCTCCACCATCACGTTGTTCTCCGCCCCCGGGCGCATTGCCATCATCCTGGACAGGAAAGGGAGGGGTTATGGGACTCTTCTGAACAGGAAATGTAGGAGTTTTAGGGAACTCTTGTGAACAGGAAGGGGAGGGGCTCTTGTGAACAGGAAGGGGAGGGGCTCTTGTGAACAAAAAGGGGAGGAGTTTGGGGGCTTTTGGGACTCAGATTAAAGCCAGTTTTCCAGTCCTTGGTGCAGAACAGAGTAACAGTAATTTACAGATCAATCTTTTACCAAAGTCGAGTCGGTGTGTGTGTGTGTAAGTGTGAGTGAGTGTACCTGGGGGTGACCATGTTGATCCTGGGCCTCTTGTCGTCCAGCAGACAGTTGGTGAGCTTGACGCAGGCCTTCATGGAGCTGTCAGACAGCATGTCCACCAGGGTGGAGATGGTCCCCAGGGTGAACTCAGCCAGCTTCAGCTGCTCATGCCTCGAGTCCAGCACCTGCACCTGAACACACACACACACACACATCGTACAGAATACACAAGTGAGCAGGTACGAGCACGCAGCACAAACACACACGCAATGTTGTCAGACATCAGAGTGTGATAGATGTCTGAATAACATAGTGTGTGTGTGTGTGTGTGTGGTGTACCTCGTTCCCATTAGGAGTGTAGAGCACCAGGGTCAGGGAGTCGAACTTGAAGTCCAGTTTGAGGGTGCTCTTCAGCTTGATGCTCTTCTGGTGCTCCACCACAGCTGCTGTCACCACCGTGGTGCCTGCAGGCCAGACAGGAGCACACCTGGTCACACACCTGGTCACACACCTGGACACACACCCTGGACACACACCTGGTCACACACCTGGACACACACACCTGGTACTGCAGCACACTCACCTGCACACACACCTGGTCACACACCTGGACACACACACTTGGTACTGCAGCACACACACCTGGTCACACACAAAGACCCACAGATATCCATTAACACACCCAGACACACCCCTGACACCCCCCAGTCTGTCCTCACCGCTGCTGGGGGCGTTGGCCCCGGAGCTCTGGGAGCCCCTGGTGGAGGTGGTGTCGGAGCGGTCGGCCGGGGGGGGGCGGGCGAGGGGGAGGGGGGGGCACGGCGTCCGACGTCTCTGCCAGGTTCTCACTCAGAGTCCTCAGCACCACCGTCAGGTCGTCCTGGCTCAGGATCAGCTGTACACACACACACACACACAGGTGTTAACACACACACACGTTTACACAGGTGTTAACACACACGTTTACACAGGTGTTAACGCACAGCCCTGACACTCACGTTCATGGGTTTGAGGTGAGCCTTGATCTCGATGTCTGGGATGAGGTGGTACCAGGAGGACGCCAGGTTCCTTCTGATGGAGAGGTCAAGGTTCACCGGCTTCAGCAGCTGGGTCTCCCCCTGGAACACCCCGCGCTCAAACGTGGTCCTGGACACACACACACACACGATAGAGTTGGGCAAAACCTTCATATGCACCTTGGCATTGGTGTAAACATATAGGAATGTATATGACCAATGACCCCATCTCCCCTAGCAACATGTCACCCTAGCAACACCTGCTCCCATCCTACAGGCCTCCCGGTCTTCCCAGGCTCCCAGCATGCACCTGTACAGCTTGAGGTCGCTCAGCGCCACCATCAGGGTGTCCACCACGGGCGGGATGGTCCCGTGCTTGCGCTCGTCCACGGTGGTGAAGCGGTTCTTGGCGGTGACCATGCCCAGGTCGGCCACGATGACGTTGGGGGAGGAGGAGGACTGGGGGACGAACACCACCGGGGCCTTGAAGTCCACGCTCAGCGAGATGCGGGAGCTGCGCTCCGCCAGCTCCAGCACCCCCACGGTCGCCTTCTCCGCCGCCTGCACCGTCACCTCCGCCAGAGCCTCCTTCGCTGCCTGGAAGTTGTTGATGAACTCCTGGGGAGGAGGAGGGGGGGGGGGGGGTCCATATCAGTGTTTTAGAGGGAGTGTTTGGTGGGTGTGAGGAGTGAGTGAATGAATGAGTGATTGAGAGAGAGTGAGATAGAGGGAGAGAGATTGAGGAGAGAGAGTGAAGTGAGAGTGAGGGTGAGAGGTAGGTGTGTGAGAGAGAGAGCGAGAGAGAGAGAGAGAGAGAGAGAGAGAGAGAGAGAGAGAGAGAGAGAGAGAGAGTGTAGGTGTGAGTACCGGGGCCTCACCAGTATGGAGGAGACAAACTTGTTGAGGAAGATGATCTGGATGCAGCCCACAGTGAGGGTGACGCTGGTGTCCACCTTCATCATGTCCAGGTAGGCGTCGCCCTCCGTGGCGTCCGTGTGGTTCAACATGTGGAAGTCAAACACCTCCTTATCAGCTATGGACACCGTCTGGGGACACACACACAGAAGCACTCATAATTAGGAACTCATTACATCTTAGGTCTGCATGTGGTTTCACTGTGCCACTGAGCTGAATATTGCAACACCTTCATAATCATCTCTCTCTCTGACTGACGTTGCTGTGGAGGTTTGAACACAAGCGGGTTACCTTCTTGTAGAGGGCCTCCTTGTCACAGTCCAGAATAACGATGTTCCTCAGCTTGGCCAGAACCTCCATCTCCTTCTTCCTCATCAGAACCTCCGACAACAGCCCTGCAACACAGAACACAGAACCTCGCACAACATTCCAGAACCCGGAGTCCAGGTTCTAGAACACAGCCTTGTCACCTGGTGCCTTCGAGTGTTGTTCTTTTCATTCCTACCACAAGATGGCAACCTTGTCCTTTGCAGTTTGACAGCTTACCAAAGTCCAAGATGGAAAGGTGAAATATGTGTGTGTGTGTGAGAGAGAGAGACAGAGAGAGAGAGAGAGACAGAGAGAGAGAGAGAGAGAGAGAGAGAGAGAGAGAGAGAGAGAGAGAGCGAGACTCTATACCCTCGATGCAGATCTCAGCTATCCTGGCCTTCTCTCCTCGAATGAAAACCTTCAGACAGTTCATGTCGGCTCTGATGTGCAAATTCACCACGTCCTCAAACTTGGACTTCTTAGAAGCTGAGGAGAAGAGGAGGGAGAGATGAAGAAGAGAGAGAGAGAGAGAGAAAGAGAGAACATTCAGACAGAAGCATGTGGTGATTCCTCTTCTCTGTCAACAACTTAACAGCGTCCCTTTGATACGTCTCCTTTCACAGAGGAACATCAAACGTCAAGAGCTCAGTCTGGCTCGTCACACTCAAGAGACTCAACGAGAATAAAGATCAAACCTAATTCCCTTCGCATGCATTCATTCATACATTCATTACATCCACCAGCCCCTTTCTTTAATCTACGTCTCTCCCCGGTTTGGCTGAATTGAATATGTTGTTATAAATTCCCTGGAAAACACAGTCAACCAGAATCATCATGTTAGGCCTGTGTTGCATACTGTTGCATCTATAGTACTTATACTACTAATACTTTTACTTATATAATACTTGTATTACTGTACATAATAGTATATAATTACTGTATATATCCACACCAGTATCCTCAACCTGGCAAGCACAACAACATCCATGATTCATCAGGTGTTAGTTACATGGTTTCTTGGCTACTGTGGACTCCTTCTTCTCCTCCCCCTCCTCATCCCCCTCTCCCTCGTCCTCCTCCGGGATGGTGGGCAGGTCCTCTGGCCCCGCCCCCTTCTCGGCGGAGGGGGGGAGGAGGCTGTTCAGGAAGTTCATGGCGTTGAGGAGCGCCTCTGTGTGCAGGTGCACGTCCAGAGACGAGAAGTTCACCTGGGGGGTAGAGTAGGGTAGGGTAGGGTAGAGGAGAGTAGAGGAGAGTAGAGTAGGATAGAGTAGAGGAGAGGAGAGTAGGATAGAGTAGAGTAGAGTAGAGTAGGATAGAGTAGAGTAGAGGAGAGGAGAGGAGAGGAGAGTAGGGTAGAGTAGGGTAGAGTAGAGTAGAGTAGGGTAGAGTAGAGGAGAGTAGAGTAGGATAGAGTAGGGTAGGGTAGAGGAGAGGAGAGTAGAGTAGAGGAGAGTAGGATAGAGTAGAGGAGAGTAGAGTAGGATAGAGTAGAGTAGAGTAGAGTAGGATAGAGTAGAGTAGAGGAGAGGAGAGTAGGGTAGAGTAGGGTAGAGTAGAGTAGAGTAGGGTAGAGTAGAGGAGAGGAGAGTAGGATAGAGTAGAGTAGAGTAGAGTAGGATAGAGTAGAGTAGAGGAGAGGAGAGTAGGATAGAGTAGAGGAGAGTAGAGTAGGATAGAGTAGAGGAGAGTAGAGTAGAGTAGGGTAGAGTAGAGTAGAGTAGAGGAGAGTAGGATAGAGTAGAGTAGAGTAGGGTAGAGTAGAGTAGAGTAGAGGAGAGTAGGATAGAGTAGAGGAGAGTAGGATAGAGTAGAGTAGAGTAGGGTAGGGTAGAGGAGAGGAGAGT
>CM042879.1:7018219-7055719 GCA_023658055.1 Thaleichthys pacificus | reverse complement strand
GCAGCTGCAGGCTGCTGAGCTGCACGTCGAAGCTGTCGTAGGCGCGGGACATGAACTCATCGATGGTGCTGCTTCCCACCGACAGCTGAGGAAGCCCCTTCCTGCTCTGACTGGTCACCTGCACACACAGCACGCCGGACACAACATCAAGAGGTCGCAGGTTCGAATCCCCCGAACGCCGCTTTGGAGAAAACACCCTCTTTAAAACGCCCTCGGGGAACCCCTATCCCTCGCCTGACCTTGAAGTGTCCCAGGTCCAGCAGGATGACGTTCTGGGCGCCGCTGTAGAAGCCCGTCTGAGGGATGATCACGTAGGACGCCATCAGGTTGACGTTCAAGTCCAGAACCTTCTGGGTCTCGATGACGTACAGCAGACCTGGGGAGAGGGGGTGCAGGGCGTATAACTGAACGAGAGAGAGAATGAGAGAGAGACAATGCGTGTGCGTAGGATAGAGAGGATGTGTAAGAAGGAAGTCTTAGAAGGAAGTCTGGTCTATGAGGCTGATATCCTGTCCTGAGGAAAGCAAACAAGTCACACACACACACACACCTGTGGCGGTCCTGTCTCTGAACTGCTCCAGCTTCATCAGCGTGGCGTTGGTCAGTTCGTCCAGCTGGAGGTCGTCAGGGGGCATGAAGAAGGCCGACATGCCGTTCACTGTTATCTACAGGGCAGAGAAACACACTGTCACACACACACACACACAGGGAGCCAACACACACACACATCTTTGTATCACAAACACACACCTCTTCTCTCTCTCTCACACACACACAGCCAGACTTACAGCGTCGTAGATGATCTCCAGGGGCTGGGACTCGACCTTCAGCCTCTGGTCGGCGCTGGCGTCAAGGGGGTTGGTCTCAAACTGGATACTCAGCAGGGGGGTGCCCGTTACCGTGGCAGCCTTCCTCGACGACAGCAGCGTGGGCGCCACCCGGTTACTGGACAGCCCGGTCACCTCAAACAGACTCAGCCTGGCAACCAGCCTGGGGGGAGGGGGGAGAGGAAGGAGGGAGGAGATGAGGGGAGAGGAGGAGAAGGTGAGAGGACAGGGTCAGAGAGAGGGAAACAAGAGAGATAGAACCAGCAGACAGACAAGAAGAGAAGGATATAGACAGCACAGGATAGACACACACATACAGAGGGACAGGCAGGCAGACAGACAGACAGGATGGACAGAATCAGACAGACAGACAGAAAGCCAGACAGACAGACCAGACAGACAGAACCAGCCAGCCTACTTGATGGCCTGAGCCCCAGGCCTCTGGGTCAGCAGGGACTTCAGCTCCTCCACAGTCAGCTTGATGATCTCATCCTTGTCCTTGCTGTCCTTGATGGACACTGACAGCTTCTCCATGTGGAAGTCGACCTTCATGTCCTCAAACTGCAGGCCCAAATCAACAGACACTTAGTGTGTGTGTGTGTGTGTGTGTGTATCTGTTTTCTATATAACTCTGCCTCTCATGTGTATCTCAGCACTTCAAGAAATCTGGGCGGGGCTTAGGATTGGCAGCCACTCACATTCTTTGGCACGTTGGGATTGACAGCCGTCTCGCTGTATCCAATGGCAGTGTAGAGTTTGGACTTCTCAGCAGGTGTCATCAGCCCATCAAACCCTGAAGGGGCGGGGCCAGCCGGGAGAGGGGCGGAGCCGGGTCAACAGAACAGAGAAGGTGACAGACAGACACACAAATCAATGCCGTGCCAAATGACGTTGTGTCCTTGGGCAAGGCACTTCACCCTACTTGCCTCGGGGGAATGTCCCTGTACTTACTGTAAGTCTCTCTGGATAAGAGCCTCTGCTAAATGAGAATGTATTGAGAGTATGTATTGAGAGTGTGTATTGTCAGTGTTTCACCTCCGGTCTTGACCTCCTGGGCCTGGGCGGCGTCCTCTCCTCCCCAGCCCCACGCCCAGCCGAACCAGCCCTGAGACTCCTCCTCCTCCATCTTCAGCCCCGGGCGGTAGATACGGAGGCCTGCCTTGCTGGCCTGGGGACAGGAGGGAGGTGGAGGGGAGGAGAAGGAGAGGAGAGGGAGGAGGGAGGATGGCGAGGGAGAGGAGGGAGGAGGGAGGAGGGAGGAGGGGGGTGGAGGGAGGAGGGGGGGGTGGAGGAGGGAGGAGGGGGGGTGGAGAGAGGAGGGGGGGTGGAGGAGGGAGGAGGGGGGGTGAGGGAGGAGGGGGAGGAGGGGAGGAGGGGGGGTGGAGGAGGGAGGAGGGGGGGGGTGGAGAGAGGAGGGGGGGTGGAGGAGGGAGGAGGGGGGGGTGAGGGAGGAGGGGGGAGGAGGGGAGGAGGAGGGAGGAGGGGGGGTGGAGGGAGGAGGGGGGGTGGAGGGAGGATGGGCGAGGGGTGGAGGAGGGAGGAGGGGGGGTGGAGGGAGGATGGGCGAGGGGTGGAGGAGGGAGGAGGGGGGGTGGAGGGAGGAGGGAGGAGGAGGAGGAGGAGGGGGGGTGGAGGAGGGGGGGCAGTGTTAACATCAACCTAAGTGCCAGAGTGAATCTCACCCTAACCAGCGGTCTAGCAGCAGCGCAGGCCGAACAGCTGAGTGTCTGTGAGCTGTAACAACTCGACCACAGAGGAGTCTCGGGGAGGTCACATGACACATCGTCCACAGAGCTGTGAAGCGACCGCAGCAGCAGCCTGGGACAGCGGTTAGCTGTTGACACCATGCAGACCAACAAGCCCTGACGGCACTCACTGAGGAAGTCTACACACGCCTGAATGTAGCACGCGTTACTGGGGTGTGTCAGGAGAAGATGGCATCGCTAGGTCAGATTTGAGACATGAGAAATAACAGATGTGTAGAAAGAGACGACCGATAAGAGAGAGATAAGAGAGAGATAAGAGAGGAGAGAGGAGAGGGGAGAGAGATAAGAGAGGAGAGATAAGAGAGAGGAGAGAGAAGAGAGATAACAGAGGAGAGATAAGAGAGAGAGGCTGTGCTGCTCGCTGTGTTGTTGGCATACCTCCATCTCAGCCTGCTGTCTGGCCAGAGTGATGTTGAAGATATCCAGCGTCTTCTCGTGTTCCTGAACACACACACACACAGAAAGACAAGAGTATTGATTTAGCCATTTAACAGATGACTCACATGGATAATTGTCAATTACTTAATGTCCATCATCCATCAAAGGCTGAAAAGATAAAGCCAGACAGGAAGAGGAGAGGACCTCCAGTTCCTTGAGCAGGGTGTCTGGGGGCTTCTTGCTGGTGATCTTCTCCTTGTAGCGTTCCCGGTAACGTTTCACCGTCACCCGGTGACGCTTGATGTGTTTCCATGACCACATGTGCAGCCGGGGCTTCACATCGACCTCCATGATGCCCGTTATCACGTACTGCCACCTGGACACACACACACACACACACACACACAGATATGAGCATATCCGAAAGCAAAGTGATGCAGTATGAATCTCAGAGAGCTCTCTCTGCTTGGTGAAGGGTTCTGACCATTGGTAGGCGTTGGTGTGAACGTGGACTCTTGGACGGTACTTCCTGTATGGAAGGTTGCGTGACATCATGTCCACAGAGCCCAGCAGCTCCAGAATGCTGATGTACTGGAAGGAAGAGGAGAGGGGGAGGTCAGGGGTCAGATAGAGCATGATCACACACAGACAAAACGTCCAGCTCGGCTCTCAGTCTCCCTCACCCTCCCTGTCCTCCCTCCCCATGTTCTCCCCCTCCTTCCTCCGTCATACCTGGGGTCTGTTCAGCTCGATGGCCACCTCTCTCAGTTTGACCACCAGGTCCACCTTGGGCGAGGAGAAGTCCACATCCGACCGCGGGTTCATACGCAGCTTGGCGTTCGCTGTGATTGGACGAAAAACTGCCACGAGGATACAGGGAAGATACAGTGATTGGTCAGCCTGATCTTGCAGTGATATTTCAGCAAATACAATCAGATAATGATGATAATAATAGGCTAGTTTGGGCTATCATCATCCATGGATGACTGCCTGACCATGGAGCATTTGACCCGGGGGATGAGGTCACGATCGAATGGTGTACTCACTGAAGTCATGGTTGCCGGGGAGGGAACACTGGGCGGTGATGCTGTTCTGGAGACATAGCTATGGTAACCGGAGACAGGAAGAGGCAATTAGTTTAGAGATTGCAGGTAACACACTAATTAACACAAACACACACACAGGGATGTAGAACACAAGCTAGCTCATACAGAGCTGAGTCACCAGTACACACACACACACACACACAGACAAACAACACAAGCTTGCTCACGCAACACACAGGTAAATGTTGACAGGGTGACTCACCAGGGCCTGATCTGGGCTGTGGTTGGAGAAGAGGGTGGAATTGACATTCCAGTAGGCGAACAGGTTGTCCAACTGAACGAGCTGGAGACAAAACCACAAACACACAGAGATATATTACAGACAAGCCTTCCTATCCCACGACCAACGCCTCATCACAACTGAACTGTGCAGTTACAAATCCATGAGCAAATACAGATGTTATAATGTAAGCTGTACAGACAGTTCAAACAGTAGCTGTGCTAGCAGGAAAACGCTACCTTGAAGAAGAGCTTGGCTTTCTCGTCCAGGAGACAAGGCATCCAGTTTGCGTCACACGTCTGTGGGAACACGACAGGGTTCAGCTTAGGGTCAGGAACCAGAAGCAACCCCTGCCTCGTACAGCCCAGTGTTTGAGCAGCATCATACTCTGAATGTTTACTGTACCTGCAGGCTGAGGTTTTGAAGGGATACCCCGAAAGACAGAGGACAGTTAGGGTTGGTGACCTGAGAGAGAGAGAGAGAGAGAGAGAGAGAGAGAGAGAGAGAGAGAGAGAGAGAGAGAGAGAGAGAGAGAGAGAGAGAGAGAGGTAAGGGGAGAGCAAAATAGAGAGAGAAATGGAGAGGGAAGAGAGACAGAAAGGAAAAAATAATTATTATATAAATAGACAGTAACAAATAGATGAACAATTAATTGAAAAGTTGCAAAATTACAATTTCTTTCCACTATTAACATAGTTAGAACTTTCCTGTTCTGATAACCTGCATTTTTTGCATCTATGCACATAGAGTCAACTAAATGAATAAAAACGTAAAAATGACGTTGATCTCAGCCCAGGAAGCAAAACCCTCCAGCTCTTCACTTCCTGAACGGATAACTGAAAGGCAGACACTCACGTCATCCTCGTAGCGGACATGGATGTTGGAGATCTTCACCTGCAGGTTCTTGATCACCTGGGTGACCAGCTTCTCCACAAAGGTGTCCTGCTTTTCCAAGGTGGGGTTTTCTGAACGGCAGGAAGAAACCAAGGTAACGGCTTACTACCAGGGTAGTGTTGAGTACATCTATGTATATGACACCTAGGTAAGAATCACTGTGTTGAACATGTTTTATATGATACCTAGGTAAGAATCTCCGTGTTGAACATGCTTTATATGACACCTAGGTAAGAATCACTGTGTTGAACATGTTTTATATGATACCTAGGTAAGAATCTCCGTGTTGAACATGCTTTATATGACACCTAGGTAAGAATCACTGTGTTGAACATGTTTTATATGACACCTAGTTAAGAATCACTGTGTTGAACATGTTTTATATGATACCTAGGTAAGAATCTCCGTGTTGAACATGCTTTATATGACACCTAGGTAAGAATCACTGTGTTGAACATGTTTTATATGATACCTAGGTAAGAATCTCTGTGTTGAACATGTTTTATATGACACCTAGGTAAGAATCTCTGTGTTGAACATGCTTTATATGACACCTAGGTAAGAATCTCTGTGTTGACCATGTTTTATATGATACCTAGGTAAGAATCTCTGTGTTGAACATGTTTTATATGACACCTAGGTAAGAATCTCTGTGTTGAACATGTTTTATATGATACCTAGTGAAGAATCACTGTGTTGACCATGTTTTATATGATACCTAGGTAAGAATCTCTGTGTTGAACATGTTTTATATGATACCTAGGTAAGAATCTCTGTGTTGAACATGTTTTATATGATACCTAGGTAAGAATCTCTGTGTTGAACATGCTTTATATGACACCTAGGTAAGAATCACTGTGTTGACCATGTTTTATATGATACCTAGGTAAGAATCTCTGTGTTGAACATGCTTTATATGACACCTAGGTAAGAATCACTGTGTTGAACATGTTTTATATGACACCTAGGTAAGAATCACTGTGTTGAACATGTTTTATATGACACCTAGGTAAGAATCACTGTGTTGAACATGTTTTATATGATACCTAGTTAAGAATCACTGTGTTAAACATGTTTTTCCCATGTACTGATCTCTTGATTTCTCAAAGACCAGGGAACTCCTGGTGATGCATGTTCCATGGTAGTTTTAGACACTCAGAGAGGTCATACTTATAAACACAGTGCGCGGTTTTTTGTCCTTGAGCGTAGAGCTTGGAGGCTCTTTCCACAACAACCTCCGTGACCTCTGACCTTGCTCAGCGGCCTTCTGCTTGGTGTCCTCGATTCTCTGCAGCTCCCTCTGACGCACCTCCTGCAACTGCTTGTCCTCCTTCTCCGCATCGTACTTGATACCTGACACACACACACACGCACGTAAAAACACACTTGCACGTACGTACACGAGCAGTACACACACAAACACAAATGCATACAGTGCCATATTCGGGTGTATCTTCCTGTCTGAACGAGATGAAAGAGAGGCACTTCCTGGTCATACTGGACGGGGGTTTCTTACTGGCTGTGGGCACGATGAGCAGGTAGACTCCATCCAGTGTCGCCTCCACTGATTGGGTGTACAGGTTCTTCCAAGGAATCTTAAGCTCCAACCGTCCTGAAAACCAATCACAGAGCGTGAGAGAAAAGGAAATATGGAGAGTTGAGAGACACAGAAGAGACGTGACAAATATCACATTTTTCACTACAGAGGTGTAGAAATCAGGTCAATATTGGACTCCAAAACTTACCTATATGCCCTGCTCTCACTTTGAAAGGAATGTCCAGTTGACTCTGAAAGAACAAGCGCAGCAACACCATCAACAAACCCGAGGAAACCCACACAAAAAAAAGTTCAAACTGTGAAAATGACAAAGAACCTACCAAGGCATTCTCCTTTATCTCGAGATTTCTCAGCACCGCATTACCTGAAGAAACAGGAATATGTGTTATCGGTGTGAGGCATTTCACTATGTCAACATTATCGCTGCTATTGACATTCTACTTTGCTTATCAAGGTCTATTTAAATTCTAGCTAACAGTTTTGTAATAAGCGTCAACTGTCTGTCTGCCAGGAACATATCAATGATTTATTCTAAATTATTAAAATCTTCAAGAAACACAGAATTCTAGCATTGTTGAGTGTTAATGTATGCGTGAAAGGAAAGAGACAGTGTGTATGTGTGTGTGTGTGTGTGTGTCTGTCCGTCCTCGGCCAATTCAATTCTATGAGCTAATCGGCATTGGCCGGCGCCCGCGCTCAAGAGGCAAATATTGGCGCTCCTTCGCGTGTCAATTTCGTAATTCTAGAGGCTGACGTTAGTGGGTGCTGTTACCGTTAACGTTACCGTAGAGAAAAGGTAAGACTTTAGTTTTCAAAGCTCCTTGTATTTAATTGGCCCTACTTAACAACATAAGTTGGGTTCAGCTAACGTCTGTATAATTACACTGGTTCCAGTATTTGAGTGCGAGTTGAGAATTGGGCTAACGACACTATAGTCTCAGTAAAGAGTGTTGTAAACTAGCAATTGTGCTATAGCACAATTGCTAGTTTACAACACTCTTTACTATTTTGTATAGGCGTCCCCAGCCAACACTCCTCCCGACTAGGGAAACATTTATATTTTTGTTATTTGGGATGGTTTTGGGACGCGCATCAAGTGAAGCCAAAGGTGAAGCACTTTAGCTTTGAAAACGGAAGTTTCTTCATCTTTTCAAAACCATTCTCACCCATGACATAAACAAGTGAAAACTACGAGTTGCAAACTAACTAGGTCATTTTAAAATTCATAACCAATACAGCAGTGCAAGTTATAGCCTACAACTACACCAAAGTATTATAAAAGCAATGGCTCTACGAGACAAGATACTTCCCTATAATTCGTTAAGTTTGAAGAGCCGAGCTCCGGTCACAAACCGCAGTGGAGGCAACAAATTATAATAATTGGCACTGCTCAAACTCCAGGACCTTGATTTCTTGACTTTTACTAATTCAAATCTATTTCGCTTCTATTTCTGTTAAATTGCTGTCAGGCTACTATCAACCGTCTTGCTGCATCGCTGTGTAAAGGTCTGCACCTCCATCAGTCAGGTAAGATGACCTTTGCCAACGGCTTTGGTGACGCAGTCCCCCTCTGTACTCAATGTGTCCCACCAAGCAGCCCACCAAGCAGCCCACATAACCCTGCCCATACCTACCCAGCCCAGACTAGCTCGGCCCCCATAACCCTGCCCTCCCCAGCCTAGCCCAGTCCAGCTAACCCAGCCCAGACTAGGCCTGAACAGCCCAGCCTGGCATTATTCAAAGGATCGATCTCATCAAAGACTAAGAGTCCACTGAGAGCTTTACAACCAGGTCTCAGGTTTGAGCGGTCTCTGACTGAGCATGTCTCAAAGCAAACAGTACATTAGTGCTAAGGGCACATCAGGGAAGTTATCAGGCTGCAAGTTAAACAGTCTTTTTCTAAACCGCTGCTGTCCTGTGGTAAATAGGTCAGTAGGAGATAGTTGCGTGTCAGTCATGCAAGTTTTGACATGTTCTTACAAAACAGGAAGATAATAAGGTTTTGAGATAGAGGGACGGAGGTAGGTAGAGAAAAAAGTGAAAGAGAAAGAAAGGCAAAATGTTAGCTTCCTAATCCTTACTGTTTTGGCAACTAGGACAAGGTTGAGCTAAGGTACCATTCTACTCAAAATGACATCTAGCTGACAAGCTAACCGGGACTTCGCCATGGGACAAGGAACTCCACCGGGTGTGGTCAGTTCCCGAGACCTGAACGTCAGCTTTAGTCTGTTGTATTATATTAAATCACCATGGTTGTAAATCACTTTGCTACTGTACTGCTAGACTTGCTAGATTACGTTAATACTACAGCTAGCTAGCTAGGTTAGCTACGTGTGCAACGTTATCTAGCTGCTAATTATTATATGAAGGCAATATACAAATTATTGACACTGACAGCTGATTCTACAGTGGCAATGCACAACGTTAGTTAGTGCTAGCATTCTGGCTACAGCAGCAACATGATGCATGTCTCAGATACAAGCTGGTTAGCTGGCAAGTCAACCTCCGTCAAAAACAAGCATTACCTCCCCATATGCCGAGCTTGAGTTGTGAGCTATCGAGGTTTACAACGTAGTCCCCTAGAAACCTATTCAGGACATCAACAACCACGCTTTCGAAGACCATGTTGCCGTGGCGTTCACCTCTCAGTCACCATGTTTACATTCACTTTCGACTGACTCGCTGGTCTGAGGACATGGGGGTGTAATTCTAAATTGTGTGACCTCGATTAGTAAACCAGAGTATTCGTGATGGGCGGAGTCTTAGTTCTCATCGGAGAACTAAGCCCGTGACGGCGAACCACGTGGTGTTAACAATAGGTGCGTTCGACTTCATGCAGCGCCGGCGCCGGCGTCGCCTGCAGCCGCCTGCAGCCCGGCTGACTTGAAGCAGCCAATGGCATTCTCAACTTCAAGACAGCCGGCTGCGCCGCCGGTGCTGTATGAAGTCGAACACACCTATTTTCTAGTAGAAAAACCGAGGTTGACCACCAGCATACTTTTTAACAATTGTATTGCTTATAAGTAAATCACAACAGTAGAAGTAGGTTCTCAATGAAAATCTCCCCATGTATGATGCTTCTTTGACTAGTGTCAGTAATAATGTAGCAGCAATGTTTATGTTCTAGACGAGGTTATGGGGATTCAGATCAGCTGACCATGGTGTTAAAGGTACAATACTTAACGTTTAATTTTTAACAGAAAAAAATCGTTTGTCCCCTATAAACATCCTATTACAACCAATCTCAAACTTTCATCATTGGCTTGTTTTGGGAAACCACTGTCAATCAAAAGCGTTTAAATTCAGACAATAATTGGTGACACTGTTTTGCACAGTCAACATTCTTTTTACCGTTACCAACTGCAGCTTTAAGCAACAAATTAAGTAAAACGACAATAGCAAGCTATAACATCCACACAACCAATAAGAAGGGGAAGAAACAGGCCACAGGGACCACTAAGGGGCAGTTAAAACTGGTCTCTGGGGCAGTATCTGGTTCCTGGGGCAGTTCTTAATCAAAGGGCAGCAGCTGTGCCAGGGATTCGGTGGTGACCCCCAGCACTGCCCCCTTCCTCAGGGCGGAGTGGCCGGCCTTGTCCAGCACCTTCACCCTGAGCTCAAGCCCCAACAAGTGGTCTGGGCTCAGGTCCATGAAGAAGAAGTCCTCGTTGAACACGGGGAGTCGGCAGTTCTTGATGACGGCGCTCTCCTGCCTCTGCAGCTTCCCGGGGGTCAGGCTCAAGCTCAGGCAGCAGTTCAAAGGTCGCAGGTCGCCGTTGTCCCTCAGGCCCTCCACGGAGACGACACGCACGCGCACAGTGGACAGGGAGGGGTCCACCGGGGAGGGGGTGCGCTCGGCGGTGAGGCGAACCCCGCCGCGCCCCGTTAACTGGGAGGACGCGCTCCCGCCGCGGACGCTCCTGGCAATGGAGGATGTCCAATGGGAAGAGGAGGGGCGGGGCCAGAGAACCGAGGTTGGGGATTGGATGGTGGGCGTTGGGGAACGGCTGGGGTGAGACTCCCCTCCTCCTCCTGTTCTGTCTGGGGGTAAAAAATAAGCACGACAGAGGGCTCCCTTGTGGAGGAACCCCCCTGCTGTGGCCTGGCTGGAGGAGGGGGTCTCCCTCCTCGACGCCCTCCAGCATGAGGGTGAGGGCGGGGCTGGAGCAAGACTGCTTGAGGAGGGGTGAGCCGAAGGGAGTGGAGTCGTCAGACGAGGGGGTGTCGCTCTCGGTGCTGCCCGTCTTTGATAGGCTCTTGAAGGAGATCTCCAGCCCGGATTGGATGTTTGTTTTGGGGAAGTTTCTCTCTGGCGCTGCCCTGGTGGGGGTTCTGGGTAGGGGCAGAGGCAGGGATCTGTCCAGAGTGAGGACAGGATGGCTGGAGTGGAACAGGGACTCTTTGCGTCTTGTGTTCGCACTCTCGTGCATCCCCGCCAGGCCGTATCCCTCAGCGGAGAACGGCGGGGGCTTTCGACCCTTCTGGGCTTTCGTACCGGTTCCTACCCGGGCGTCTCTCTGTGGGACATGTGGGGTCCGATGCGGGGATCCAGAGGGTTCGAGGCTGATCCTGGGGCTGCGTGGCGGGGCTGCAGGTCTCTGGCTGGCCAGCAGGGGGCTCCTGATCAGACGAGGGGGCAGGCAGAACTCGGGGATGTTGCCTGGCGTCAGGATGTTGCTGTGTAGCTTGTTGGAGAGGCTGGTCTTGGCTGAGATGTCGTCCTTGCTCTTGCCCACATAGCGTCCCAGCTCCTGGGGAATACTCTCCAAGCCCTCCCTGATCCTCCCCACCAGCCACATGATCCGGATCTAAGGTTCTCCGGTTCTAAGGTTCTCTGGTTCTAAGGTTCTCCGGCTCTCGGGTGATGATGGACTTTGTGGGCTACCTTGTGTATCCCAACGACGGCTGTCAAGTTGTATCTTACCACAGTTCTGGGGTCCTGGAAATGTCCCACTGTCAAAAGGAACACAGGCCGATTAGTAAGCCTTGGATCAGGCGTCCTCACAACAGTGATTCCTCTCAGCAACAATTCATTGTCATTTAGTAATTTCCCAGACGCCTTTATCCAGAGTGACTTACAGTAAGTACAGGGGCATTCCCCCGAGGCAAGTAGGGACACAACATCAATTTGCACGGCCAGGAATCAAACCGGCAACCTTCTGATTAATAGCCCGATTCCCTAACTGCTCCCTAATACCCATGAACTCTTACCCGTGGTGACTGAAGAAGACTCCTACATCGGTACATGTAGTCCAAGGCTACCATCACAGCCAGCAGAGTGGATGTCTAGCTCTGAAACAGATCCGAGAAATTCTCCGGTAGCACCTGTCAGGTGTGTTTTATGTGGTGTGTAAAAACCGGTGTGGCTGGTCTCTGGAGTGTGTGTGTGTGTGTGTGTGTGAGAGAGAGAGAGAGAAAGCAGTTTGTTTCTAAACGGGTGAAGGGCAAACTGTGAGGGTCTTTTAAAGTCTAATGTCACTGTGCGTCACTGGCCAACTGCCCCCACATCCTCTCAGGGAGCAGCTTTCCCAGGCACAGTCACATGACCCTTCCAATCCAGGGATCCTGGCAGAGAACAGTAGATTACAAATTGAAAAAACATCATTGTTTTCCTTCTTTTTGTGCCTATCGACACTCTTACCTGTGTGTCGCATAAAACATTAACTAGTCTTCACCGTTCTTCAACTGCAGCAGAAACAAAAATGCAGAACGCCAGCTCGCTGTATGATGTCATCACCCCCCTGACTGTTGAATCACCCCCCCCCCCCCCGCCCCCCCCTGTGAGCTTAAAGAAAACAGCTCTAGTCCCCCCCCCCCCCCCCTGGCCTTCTGCCTCCACCTCAAAGCCTGACCTTCACCATGATGTAGGTGTGCGTGGGTAGACACAAACCATCGCCTCTCTCCTCCACCGTTCCACGTTCTCCGGTGGAACTCTCTCTCTTTGGGCATGTTCTCCAAAGGACCACTAGAGGCCAGGAACGAGCTGTGTGTGTGTTCAGTCTGGTTTTCTATGCCGTGTGTTTAGTATCACACTCATACATATCAGTGTGTAACGGAATCAAAATGATTTTCAGATGATCAGGTACCATCTGTTACTGCCTCGCTAATAATTAGTTAATAGTTTATAGAGTTGGGTCATACATGAGAATTGCAGCAGTTGGTTAATCTAATACTGCAGCAGCATCAGTCTCTCTTCCTTACTCTGTCTTTCTGTCTGTCTCTGTCTCCCTCTTTCTTTCTCACACACTGACACACACACACACACTGACACACACACACACACTGACACACACACACTGACACACCCACACACTGACACACACACACTGACACACCCACACACTGACACACACACACTGACACACACACACACACTGACACACACACACACTGACATACACACACACTAACACACACACACTGACACACACACACTGACACACACACACTGACACACACACTAACACACACACACTGACACACACACACACTGACACACACACACACTAACACACACACACAGACACACAGACACACAGACACACACACACACACTGTGTCTTGTCTGCATGCTCCCTCTGCGTAGTCTCGCATGTTTGCCTAATTTAAGACAACAGCAATTAGCTGATCCCAGGAAACAACGTGCCCGTGTCTCCGCTGGTGATGAATATTCAGAGGGGAGAGAGGGGAGGGGGAGAGAGGGGGCCGTGGAGCTCAAGGGTCAGGTGACTTTTTGTGGGAGTTAAGATGGACTTTATTAGGCCAATAAAAACCCAGAGTGCTTCTTCTAATAGAGAGATAAATGTTCAGGCCGTCGCAGGAGGACCTTCTCCCTGGACCTCTGTCACCGGCTCAATTAACGCTAACAAGAGAACAGACAGAGGTAGCCAAATCTCCTCCCTCCTCCTCTCCTTTCACCTCTCCCTCCTCCCTTACCCTCTCCTCCTTCTCCCCTCTCCTCTTTCCTCCCCTCCCCTCTCCTCTCCTCTCCTCCCCCTTTCTCCTCTCCCTCCTCCCTTACCCTCTACTCCTTCTCCCCTCTCCTCTTTCCTCCCCTCTCCTCTCCTCCCCATTTCTCCTCTCCCTCCTCCCATACCCTCTCCCCTCCCCTCTCCTCCCCCTTTCTCCTCTCCCTCTTCCCGTACCCTCTCCTCTCTCTCTCCTCCCCCTTTTCTCCCCTCCCTCCCTTCCTCCGTCTCCTTACCTCCCTCTCCTTCCCTCCCTCCCTCCCCCTCTCTCTCTCTCCCTCCCTCCCTCCCTCCCTCCCTCCCTCCCTCCCTCCCTCTCCTCTCCTCTGCACACCTTGGAGAAAACCTATGCCTTAAGACCTTGAAAAGGGATGTCAGGCTTCAGTTGCATTACATTTAGCAAACAGACTTTACAGGCACACACACACACACACACACACACACACACAGACACACACGTCCCCTCAGGGCTGGTGTGATGGATGCAAGCTTCAAGTGTGTGTAGTAACTCATCCCTTTGTCTAAATGAGGAGTTCAGGTCTAGGTCAGAGGTTTAAACTTCATCCTCTCAACAAAGAAAAAGTTTACCCCGTTAGATTTCCACTTTGTGAGAGAAAGTTACGAAAAGAACAAAAGGAGAGACAAACGTGGGCTGGTGGCCAAGATGAGAGGCCGCCCTGACCCTAATTCAATCCATAATAAAGCGCAATAAAGTCTAATAACGTGGAATGATTTGGTCCATTAATGGGGCTCAGCCGTTTGGGAGATGGTGGGCGGCGTCAAAGAACCTTGTTTCTGTGAAAGGACGACTGGCGACGATCACTTCAGTTTGGAGTTAATCTGTGGAGGGGGGAGAGGGGAGGGAATGAGAGAATAAGAGGGGGGGAAGAGAATCGAGAAGGTAAAGGAAGAGGGATGGAAAGAGGGAGGGAGGGGAGGATTTATGGTCGGAGAGAGAGACGAGAAAAGAGATGAAGAAAGGGGGCCGGAGTGAGGGAGAGAGAGATGAGGGTGAGAGACATAGGCGATAGACACGTGCAGCAGAGCGACAGAGAAAGGTGAGGGGATGGTAGAGAGAAAGAGAGAGGTGGAGGCAGTAGAGAGAGAGATGGAGGCAGTAGAGAGAGAGAAAGGTGGAGGCAGTAGAGAGAGAGATGGAGGCAGTAGAGAGAGAGAAAGGTGGAGGCAGTAGAGAGAGAGAGGTGGAGGCAGCGGAGAGAGAGATGGAGGCAGTAGAGAGAGAGAAAGGTGGAGGCAGTAGAGAGAGAGAGAGAGAGAGAGAGAGGTGGAGGCAGTAGAGAGAGAGAGGTGGAGGCAGCGGAGAGAGAGAGGTGGAGGCAGTAGAGAGAGAGAGAGAGGTGGAGGCAGTAGAGAGAGAGAGGTGGAGGCAGCGGAGAGAGAGAGGTGGAGGCAGTAGAGAGAGAGAGAGAGAGGTGGAGGCAGTAGAGAGAGAGTTATAGTTCTCTCCTGGTCTCTTCAGCTGACCTGTCGTTTAGCTCCGCTCCACAGACAGCTTCTCTCTGTCGGCACGGCAACGTTTACGTCCTCCAGATGGGCTTTTCATTGGCCTGTGGCAGGGGTGGCCGACACGCTAGCGACCCGCCTACCGGCCACGCAGGGCGGGCATGGAGACACTGAGCAGCCATTGCCTCTGAGTATCAGCAGATGTGCGCTTGCTGTGAATCACAAGTTCAGCCGGAGCACTCTGGAGACAGCTAGCCTTGGGATGTTGATAGCTCAGGGGTGGAGCGCTTGACTACAGACAGGCTCGGCTCCGGAACTAATCGGATGGGCGGGCATTTGGTTTCCACACGGTGGTGTTTTATATTAAACTCTCTCGTAGAACCTCTTATAGCAACGATGTATGCCCCACCCCTTGGAGCTGACCCTGAGACCAGATCAAGAGTTTCCGGATGAAAGCATCTGCTCAATGAGTACTTTATTATTATAATCCCTCGTACAATCCAGAGTAGTCCGGTCTAGGAGTTTGGTTGGTGTGATGGGTCAGACAGTTGGCAGATGGTGATGACTGAACCGAAGTGAAAGCATAATCATTAACTTGGCTGTACTGCTATAGGGTCATGATCAGTGTTTATGATGATATGACTAAAGGAATGGGGAATCCTACAGTTTGTCACTTGTACTGTTGTCCGGATTACTGTACAGTGTGTTGGCAACAGGTGCTCCCCTATTGAAACCCAACTGGTTACAAGGTGATCCGTTAGTGTATAACGTGTAATGGCAAAGTAATTAGATGGGTTGTGAGATGTCGTCTCTCTACGTTAGGTCATGCCTCTCCAGGAGGTCAAAGCTCACACGTCAGGTGTGTCTGGCTGGAGATGAAAGCCTCTTAGGAATATTATAATTTCATTAGTGGGAAGAGAGGGGAGAGGTCACGCTGCCGAGATCTCTCTTCTCCTCTCCTGTGCCATCTCTCTCTTGTGTCCTCCCCTCCTTCCTCTCTCCTCTTCCTCACTCTCCTCCTTCCTCTCTCCTCCTCTTCCTCTCTCTCCTCCTTCCTCTCTTCTCCTCTTCCTCTCCTCTTCCTCTCTCTTCCTCTCTCTCCTCCTTCCTCTCTCCTCCTCTTCCTCTCCTCTCCTCTCTTCTCTTCTTCCTCTCTCTCCTCCTTCCTCTCTCCTCTTCCTCTCTTCTCTTCTTCCTCTCTCTCCTCCTTCCTCTCTCCTCCTCTTCCTCTCTCCTTCCTCTCTCCTCTTCCTCTCTTCTCCTCCTTCCTCTCTTCTCCTCTTCCTCTCTTCTCCTCCTTCCTCTCTTCTCCTCTTCCTCTCTTCTCCTCCACTTCCTCGGAGGTGTTCCCTACCCGAAGCCTCATCCCTTCTCTCTCCTGAAGGGTTTTCTAAGTTGAAGAATGAATTTATCTTTGCAATTATAGGTTTGACCAATTACTGCAGTTTTCTTAGTTACTGCAGTCATGATATACTCAAATCAGTGATTTGTTTTAGAGATCATTTTTCTGGTCTGGCCACTGTGTGTGTGTGTGTGTGTGTGCGTGTGCGTGTGTGTGTGTGTGTATGTGTGTGTGTGAAAGAGAGAGAGAGAGAGAGAGAGAGAGAGAGAGAGAGAGAGAGAGAAAGAGAGAGAGTGTTATGCTGCACTGTGTGTGTGTGTGTGTGTGTGCAAACGAATGAACGAGACCATTAATGAATTAAGCTACTCATTACAATGTCCTGCTCTTGTTGGTCATTAAAAAAACGCATGTATGATCTGCCACCCCGCCCTGGTGCAGTATGGGTAATTACGGTTAATGTGTCATCTCCGATTCCGGAGTGGGAGCCATGTGCTTCCGAGGGTCACGCCCACACGCCCTCTGACCTCTTAATTTATTCGTCCTAACACTCTTATTACTCACATTAAAGACATTTCCATGGACGGAGAGTCATTTCATATTCATGCGGCACAGTTTGGTTAAAGCTAACTGTTTTGATGAGAAATAATGATGTGTTTGCCTTGCGTCAACCACGTAGGGTCCTCTCTCTTTCAGCCATGTTGAGACCGGGTTGACCAAAAGGCCTGCAACGTGGTTTTGTGAAGATGTGTGTGTTGTATGTTCTTTTTTAATAACCCAATGCTTCCTCCTTGTTGTCATATTCAGCCTAGCAGTGTGAGCACTCTATGGCTATTTCGTAAAATCCCTAGCTCAAGCCTTTCTAATGAGATGTGAAGGTTAATTTATCTTTACCTACTAACCTATAATATGCACACCAACACACACGCCAAACACACACACACGTGGGTTAATTAAGATGTCCTCATGTGCTATTAGGATTCCAGAGGCAGGTTTGGCAGATTCGGAGTCAGAGGATCAGGGAGGCTAATTGATCCATTATTACAGCTCTTATTGTCTGTTAATTAGAGATGTTTAATTATACAGTTACACAGGAAGGGTCGTTCCACAGGAGCCAGAACAGAGAATTAACACCACCACTCCTAATATAGATTAAAGACTTCCTGGAGAGATAGCGGGGGTGTGTGTGTGTGTGTGTGTGTGTGTGTGTGTGTGTGTGTGGAGGGGGGGGGGTGGATGTGTGTGTACAGGCGCGTGTATATTTGTGTGTGTGTATTTGTGTGGCGGGGTTGGGGATGCGTGTAGATGTGTGTGTGTGTGTGCGTGCACGTCACTTTGTGTGTGTGTGTCATTGTGTTATAGTGAAAGAGAAGAGGGGAAATTATATGCGGGAAATGTGACACGCTGGTCTTGAGGGGAAAAAAGGAAAACGCAAATTACAGAATGAGGATGTGATGATAGGGAGAGTCAAATAAATAAAAGAGACCGTGTGAGTAATAAAAAAAAACGAGAGATGATTGGAGGAGAAATACAGAGAACAGATAGAAAGAGGAGAGCCCGCACGCGCTGATAATGACCCAAGCAGGTTTCAAGTCAAGCTCGCGCGTCTCTCCGCCACTTGTGCATCTCAATTATTTGTTCAGACGCTGGTGTCACAATGGCCGGGGCTATGGAAGCCTTTGGGATGCTAAGCAGGTATGAAGGCCGAGCATAAGTCACTGTGAGCGGGGAGTACGGACTCCTCCCTCCCCTCCCCTTGTTCACCTGACTTCAAAGACGGGGATTAAAGAGAGAGAGAGACAAAAGAAAACTGATCGTCTTCCAGTGCCCTCTTTTGAAGTTATGGAGATCCATATCCCTTCGCCTATCAATCTTTGTTACACACACACACACTCACACCCACACACACCCTCTGGGGAACGTTCATCCCCAGAACAGCTGAGCGGGATCGAGCCTCATTGAACCCGAAGGTTCGTCATTAGACCAAGAGGACTGCTATCACATCCTTATGCAGCCTGTCAGTTGTTCATTTTCAAGATTAAATGGATGATAATTTTTTTCTTCAACGGATAGAATATCATTTGATTTTCTGGCAGAGCAACAGGTGTGTCTGTCTCGCTGTCACGCTCTAACTCTCGTTCACACACACGCGCACTCCCATGTACACACTCCTCCATGGGTATAGGCTACATTAAATTCTAATTTATTACGACAAATGATTGTTGATTAATAGCAAACGAATGAGATATCTCCCTTTTTGTGTGTAGTGTGACAAGAAAAAAATACACAGATGCATTTCAGCCTTTAAATGAAATTAACGTGCAGCATGCCTTCACATGACCGGGCTATACTGCAGCATTCAGATGATTCAACGATTTACCGTAAATGAAAAGCCAAGACACATGAAGTAACATTATTTATAGGTTCTTTATAAATCTGTTAAGGTCAATTATTTTACAGCATAGCATTTTTCACATATAGCCCACACTCCGATGCTGTGTGATAGGCTACTTTTAAATCTACAATTGGCTAATAATAGTGCATTAAATTGACATGAACTTCTGTATAAATATCAAACAAAATCTTCACAAAGTTGAGCAAATGTATTATTTACAAATTACCCATTTGCAAAATCTTTTGACATTTACTTATTTTTAAGTGATTGGTGATCCTTAATCAAAACTATCTTTGGGTAGGTCTGATTATCTCGCCACGCAGCGTGGTAATACTTTCTGATTTTCTCTCAAATTGTGCAAATAAATTGGGGGATATTATCTACAGAAATGCGTTAAAAACAAAAGTGCTGGCCAGTTCCATTTTACAGTTAAAACAAAGTCTAGAAAAAGATTATACATACACTATACATGATTATCGTTTCAGCGGCTTCATTTTGTTATGCGCATTGAAAATGTCACTATCTTTTATACGCGTCTAAGACAGTAGGAGAGACTGGTGGATGGCGTTGCCTTTGCCCTCCAGATGGTCCGAGCCGCCTTTCTCCAGCATCGACGGCGGAGAACAGAGCTGCGCCGGGCCGGACGAGAGGCCTGACAGACCGGGCATTGGAGCCATAGACGGTGTGGGTTTGATGGGAACGGGCATGGCGGGCATGGTCTGTCCGGTGGCGTGATGATACAGACCCTTCATGGACACGCCAAAGGGCGCGTACTCGGTGGAAACGGGCACGGCGCTCATGGAATCCGACAGCATACCGACGTGCGGCCACATGGAGTTGACCACGCTGCTGAGCTGCGCGGGCACCGGGTAGCCCAAGTGGTGCATGACCGAGGTGATTGGCAGTCCGCTAGTCATCATCCCCTTGTAGTCCCGGCCTATGATGTTCTCAATAGCGAAGGGATGCTTAAACCCACCGGGCTGGCCGCAGTTGATGCCGCCGTAACTCTGGAAGTGGGGGAGTCTCCCCACAGCAGCCCCAGGGCCAACCGGGTGCTCGTGATGCCCGGTGCCCAGCTTGCCCTGGTGGTGAAAGTAGTGCATCATTGGGGAGCTCTTGCAGGTCATGTGCTCAGAGCGCATGAGCTTGAAGCGCTTGCGCCTCCGGAGAAAACTTCCATTCTCGAACATGTCCCCGCAGTCCGGATGAAGGGCCCAGAAGCTGCCTTTACCCGGTTGGTCCGGTCGACGCGGGATCTTGATGAAGCAGTCGTTAAACGACAAGTTGTGGCGCAGGGAGTTCTGCCATCTTTGCGTGTTCTCCCGGTAGTACGGGAAGCGGTCCATGATGAACTTGTAAATGTCACTTAGGGGGAGCATCTTCTCTACGGAGTTCTGGATAGCCATCGCCGTCAGAGAAATGTAGGAGTATGGAGGCTTCTGGTCGCTATACGAGTTCTTTCCCGGACGAGGCATGATTTGATTATATCTTTATAACTTTATTTCTGCTTGCCCTGACCTTGACGCTCTGTCAGACGCAGTTTTCGAAACTCCTCCAAAGTTCTTTGACTTCCGTAGACTTAAATCTTGTTTCAATACATGGAGCTGCATTCAGAAATGCAAACACTCAATACACAATATTTTTTCCTAATAAGTCACTTCCCCAAAAAACGTAGAGCATAAATCTCAATCTGGAAAACTTATATTTGAGTTTTTTTCTGTCATTTTACTCCAAAGCGCATACGACTTCAATCTGTGCATAAAAAGGAACACTATCCGTTTATTTAAATTCCTTTGCCGGTGCAACCAAGAGGTGTTAGAGGACAGTCTCTGACTGTGTAGCGCGAGGAGTTGACGATGCTTCCTCGCGTCAGGGCGAGCGCTCTCCGTGTGTGCCTCCGTGGCCCTCACGCACCGTTTTTGTATTGTTGGCAGGCGCGAAGAGACCCCTGCAGGTCTCGCTTTATTATCACATGGCACCCAGGCACTTAGGGACACATCAGGGGAGGGGGGATAAGGGAGAGGAGGGGGGGGGCAAGTATAACAACAGGGAGTAAGGAGGGCGGGCGGTTTTGAGCTCATCCACGCGCCTTCAGCCCTTGGCAATCAAAGAACCACCACGCGCGTGCCCCAAGAGGGGGATTGGCCGGGTCCTCGGCGAGGAATCATCCTGATCATAATGATGATGATAACAGTGATAATAACTGTAATTATCATTATAAAGTGAGATAACGGAAATGCTTAAATGTGGAGTATGGGGAAATGCTGACGTTTTATGGAGTAAAACATGTATGTATTTTTATACGTTTATTCAGAAAATGATGTCCATACATTATTTTGAGCAAATTGTGAAAAATAAACGACATCAATGGCTTATTATTCCAGCACACACAAATCACCATCTGTGTTGTTTTAAGTGCCGTGATGGCACTTTCATTTACATTGAAAAATCTAATGAATACAATAGGGTAATTATGATCTCTGATTATTATAAACTTTAGGGTGTATTAAGCTAAATAATGATTTGGTACTTTTTGATTATTATTTCTTTTTCTGTCCCGCCAGATATATCTTTACGGCATTTGTGTCTGGCTGTCTTTTTATCATGGGGCAATTAAGTGCATCCTCTGCATTACTCAAGGTGTTACTTTCAGTGGTTTGAAACAAAATGCTTACTATATAATAGTTTAATTCAGTTTGACTGCAGTTTCAGAATGTCTCTCCCCCCCCCCCTCCCCTCCCCTCCCCTCTCTCTCTCTCTCTCTCTCTCTCTCTCTCTCTCTCTCTCTCTCTCTCTCTCTCTCTCACACACACACTTTCACCCTTTCACCAGCCACACACACACCATGTTGTTGGAGATTAATTGCAGAGAGCGGCCTCGTGGCAGCCAACCTGCTGTCTGTCTGTCTAAACAGTCTCTTGTGAATCTTACAAGGATGTAAACAAACTTCCTCCCTCCTCTGAGTTCAGGTTAACGGAATAACAAAAGCTGCTCGGGCTCTTTCACGGCCAGGTGTCACGGCTCGGCCCTTGACGGCACCCGTCTACTCGCGTGCCCCGGCGGGCCCCGAATACATTACAATAATTAAGCCTTCCGTGATTTACCTTTCCTTGGAGAGACGTCCAACAATGTAATTAAAAGCGAGCTAGTTATATTAGGTATGAATATTCAAAACGGTGTCAATTAATTAGCCAACAGATCTATCCTATTATGTCTTGCGCCCGCCAAGTCCTTCAAGACACCTAAAGGGTCACCAGTGCTGAAGGAGAGCATATTTTATAACGGCCGTTGGCAAAGTATTTTAATGGCTCGGTTAAGCACCTCTTTGTGTGTACTTTTGCATACGAGAGCGCTTTTAAAAACACATTTTAGTATAGGCTAAATAAAGACTGCATTGTTTTTTTTTTGTCATACGTGCGATCTGAAAAATTGGAACTCTGAGGCCCGCAGAGGCTAACGTGGGTGAGCACATCCGCTTTACACGCGCGGGAAAGATCAATATTAAATCTGTTTTCACAAAGGGGGCCGTTAAGTAGACACCGTGCTCATATGCATAACAAAATTAATTAGGTAGTCTTCTCAGCATCCAACTCCTGGACAAATAACTAGTTGTAAAGCGCACCTTCTGGGCACAGTGAACATATGCCGGAATTATCCTTAATTGACTAATTACATAAATTACTCATTAATTTTACAGCACATCAATTATAAAAGATATATCAATTAATTTTGCATAAATTACAGCTGCTGCACACCGCCGAAACAAGGTAGGGGGTGAAGGAGCCGCGAGGGGTATTGAGGGGATGCGGTGTGTGCGCGTGTGTTGGGGGGTGGAGGAAGGGGTCGTCTGTTTGTTTCGATAGTCTAATAATTATTTGTTCAGCTCAGGGCAAGATATTCTCTCACCGTTTCCCATTTGAAAAGAGATAATGGCAATTATAATAGGAGTGTTAAAGACCCCTCGTGAAGTCATCACGGGCGCATCGCGGCGGAGCGAGCCATTTAAATCAATTAGTAGGCCTATTGTTTCCAATGAAAATGAGCCGTTTTGGGAGAGACGACGCGAGGCTTTACCGTTAGTAATGGGAAATGATTTACTGGCGACGCTTAATGCGCCGTGATATCTCTATTTCCCCATAAAACAGCGGGTGGACGGGGTGGAGCGTAGGGAAGGAGGACTTATAGGGTCTTCACACTGTCTTTTAAAGTTACTAAAAACTTGGATTAAGTTTTATCGACCCTAAAACCTATACAGTCAAAACTGGGTGATAGTGTGGCTTGTTGAAACTACAGGGTTGCAGCAATTTTGGGTCCCATGGCGACTAAAACATTGATCAGTGATGGCTCTGAATAAGTCCCCACCCAGACTTAACCCCCAGACCCACTTTTCCAGTTTGATGCGCTTGTCCATGTGTTGACGTTTGTGCATGTGTCAGCTCATCTGAGGTGAAATGTTGTCGCTGACTGTACTGAAAGTTTGCTGGCAGTAATAAAGTAATTACACAGGCAACTCAGCTACCAGCAAGCTCTCTCTCTCACTTTATCTCATTCACTCTCTGGCTCGTTCTCTCACTCTCTCTCTCACTCTTGCTCGCTCGTTCTCTATTTCACACTCGCTCTTTCTCTCTCGCTGTCTCTCTCGCTCGCTCTCTCACTCTCTCTCTCGCTCTCTCTCTCTCTCTCTCTTTCACTCCCGCTCGATCTCTCCCTCTCTCATTTGATCTCTCTCGATCTCAAGGCAGAAAGAGATATGACCAACCAGGTGCCTCCTGGAACGTCATACTGGGGTAGAGGTCATAAAGGTCATGCTGGGGTAGAGGTCATGAAGGTCATGCTGGGGTACAGGTCAGGAAGGTCATGAGGGAGGCCACTCATATACATATACCAGGGCGTTCCTGGTTCCTGCTCTGAGATGCTCTAACAGCTGGGTGCGGCCTGGAGGTCTGGGGCCTTGCAGGGCTTGACAGGGACACCCAGGCTGGGCAAGTGGGTGCGGCCTGGAGGTCTGGGGCCTTGCAGGGCTTGACAGGGACACCCAGGCTGGGCAAGTGGGTGCGGCCTGGAGGTCTGGGGCCTTGCAGGGCTTGGCAGGGACACCCAGGCTGGGGAAGTGGGTGCGGCCTGGAGGTCTGGGGCCTTGCAGGGCTTGGCAGGGACACCCAGGCTGGGGAAGTGGGTGCGGCCTGGAGGTCTGGGGCCTTGCAGGGCTTGGCAGGGACACCCAGGCTGGGGAAGTGGGGAATGGGTGCAGGAGCTGGAGGAAGCCCATGAGTAAGGGTTAGTTTCTGGTCTGTCTGAGTGAAGGTGGGTGAATGCTGGCTGTCTTAGGGCTGGGTGTGCTTGATGGACTCTTATCTCTCCATCTCTCTCTCCATCTCTCTCTCTCTCTCTCTCTCTCTCTCTCTCTCTCTCTCTCTCTCTCCATCTCTCTCTCTCTCTCTCTCTCTCTCTCTCTCTCTCTCTCTCTCTCTCTCTCTCTCCTCTCTCTCTCCATCTCTCTCTCTCTCTCCCTCCTCTCTCCATCTCCCTCTCTATTTCTCCTTCTCTCTCTTCCTTCCTGTCTTTCTGTGTGTGTCAGCATGATTCTGATTCATGCTCAGGTCTTGTCCTGGATCATGTTCGTGTTGGGTTTCAGACGGTGTTTGCAGCACAAACCAGGAAAGAAGGACAGTCCAGTCTGATGTGTGTCTGGCAGCCTTGGTTTCACTTGTTTAAGTGAGATCGCGATTAGATATAATTAAAATAAAGCATAAATTTATCGTGGTCATCCACAGAAGGCAAGGACAATGTCACCTGAGAAAGTTCTGTTTCAAAACCAAAAGGATTAATTTTATGACCTCAGATAAATCCACTGTCCATTTAAAAATATTAAAAATGTTTCAGAACTGGCATATTTCCCAGATGTGGATGTGGATGTGTGTGTGTGAGGTGTAAATTTGATTTCAAACTGAGATCCTATAGCTTTAAAACTATTTTAAACGCATTTCTAACTGTTAGTATTTGTATTTTTGTTGCTGTTCAATTACCCGGATTGGACTGAATGGCATGTTCTTTTGGGCAATATTGCCTATTCAATCCGTTTCGAAGCAGAGTCGTGAGAAACCAAGCCACACACGCGCAAACCCGTGCGTGCACGATTCCACATACACGCACGCACACACACACACACACAACACACACACACACGCAGTGAGGCCTTATCATCAGTTCTTTCGACACGTTTACTGCGCTGCATTCTGCTTCTCTGGAGCCGGACAGCGACAGGGCGCTGTCCATCTTGGCAGACTGCTCTCCCGTTACGAGGTGCCTCGTTTCAACCGGAGACGTTTTTCTCATTGGCGGGAGGGACTCCAGCAAAGGGTACGCGGTTGGATTCATTGAGCGCGCTCCCGCTGGATATTTTCCCGTCACACCCACTCCATCTCGGGGCAGCCCAGGGAGCCTGGACCACTAGCTGAGCCAGTGCTGCAGTGAGCGCAGCGGGGGGACGCGGTAGCGCATCGGCGCGGCGAACACACCAGAACCAGCGTCGTCAACTTGCACACGGAGACGGTTACAGCGTCACTGCCCACATACAGAGTGTCGATATGGATGAATATTTGCGGAGGGCTAAGCGTACTCTGGTGAGTTATCCTACACAGCCGCTGGACAAATATGGTTTTGTTGGTAAATGAGATGATGACGTAGGCTACGGAAGGGTGCTACAGGCAGCGATCCTGTTGCTGCAGAGCGCGCGTGCAGCCTCCCTCTCACTTGTCTCTCCAAGCACCTGTAGAACTACAGAGACTAGCCTAAGTCGATTATTTTGCCAAACAAGCAAACTCCATATTTACTCATTATCCCTAAATTACAGCACATCAGGGACAGTGCGAGGAAGGAAGTCATGACAAGAAGCTTCTGTAAATGTATGACGGGTTTCACAGTTCATAGATAGGGAACCTGTTTTTGCTGGGCATATTTGCATGCAGGCCTGAACGGACCGAATCGGCCTACTGGTCTCAGGCAAATCACCGGGAAATTTAGCAATGAAACAGAGGAATGATGCAGAATGTAATTGCGGGTGTAATGTGTGCTGTGTGTAAATTGCAGTCTGTACACATCACAGTGTTACAGTCAGCCATAGAGCTTGGTCAGGCTTGTAACTTTATTAAGTTAATGTGTAAATGGGTGTGGCCTTCCTCCAGGGAAGCATTCTGATTGGCCTGATATTCCTCAACATACTGAACATGACCAACACAGATATGGCCCTGGACTAGCAGAGAAAGAGAGAGAGAAAGAGACAGAGAGAGAGAGAATGAGAAAGAGAGAGAGAGAGAGAGAGAAGAGAGAGAGAGAGAAAGAGACAATGGAAAGGGAGAGTAAAAGCATTGTTACTAGGAAGTGAAATAACAAGTTTATCCGAGGACGCACGCAAGGCTAAACCTGAGAGAGGTGGAAGGAGAACGAGGGCCAGATGTGGGAGCGAAGGTTTGTTTGTGAGTCACAGGCTAGAAACACAGAATAACACGTTCTCCAACTTCTGAACCGACTGCTTCTTCCTTCTAGCTGCTGTCTTATTCAAGTTCCCCCCTCTTCACTCTCTTCTCCCCCCATCTTTATTTTCTCTCTCTCCATCTATCTGACCCCCCCCCCTCTCTCTCTCTCTCTCTCTCTCTCTCTCTCTCTCTCTCTCTCTCTCTCTCTAACCCTGTCTATATCTGTCTGTCCAACACTGCAGTATATCCTTCTCATCTTCCTCCATGGTGCATGGCATTCACCCAGAACACCCATATCCACTAATAGGCTTGGCTTTAAGTGCTTACTGGATCCCATCTCTCTCCTCTCCTTCCTCTCCTCCATTCCTCCATCTGTCTGAACCTGTCTTTCTGTTTCTCTCTCTCTTTCTCTGGCATGGCGCTAAGGTAATGTGCTGAGTGGATGGTGGTATTTTGGTCCTCTGGTCCTCCTTCACTCTCTCTCACACACACACACACACACACACACACACACACACACACACACACACACACAGGGGGCTGTTTGAGGAGGAGCAGCACTTTGTTCCAGTCTGGGCAGGGTGGATGGGGTAGGTGGGTGAGATCGTCCTTCAGGCTGGGTCAGAGCAGGTGACCACACTCACTCAGACACAGAGGATATCGACTTGATGACTTCACATGATGGGAGTTGCATTTAAAGACAGCCTGCTGACTATGAAGGGATGTACCACGCACACAGTAACAAGCAAGGTCCTCGAAGAGAGTGTGTGTGTGTGTGTGTGTGTGTGTACATCTCGATAAAGTGGCAGTGTGAATCAGGGCTCAGTAAATGGGGGTGAGGTGGAGATCTGCTGTAGATCAGCTGTAGTCAATGAGTGGAGTCTTCAGCGCTGGCAGTTTGATATCATCCTAGTTGAATCACCCCACCCCCAACATCTCTTTATCTCTCTGTCTGTCTCTCTCTTTCTCTCACTCTCTTTCTCTGCCTCTCTATCATCCTGTATTTATCTCTCTTTCTCTCTGTCTCTTAGTCTCTTGATATGATCACCATCTCTGAGGAAGAGGGGGGAGGGGGGAGACGAGAGTGGAGTGTGGTGAGAGAGGGTGAGGGAGCATCGATCTGCCATGGCAGATCCGTCAGTTGGACTGTGTCTCACAGTTTAAAAATCAGACCAAAACGTATCTGTTTAGAATGGCTTTTACTGATTCTATTTCTTGATCTGTATGCTTCACTGTGGTGTATGTTTGTGTTTTTATACTGTTTTATTCATGTGTTTACGATTATTATTTTGATTATTATAGAGATCACAACCAGAGAGAGAAACAGTGGAACAAAAAGTGATGCTACTGAAGAGTGTAAGAAGAGAGGAGGGAAGCAAATGGAAGAAAGGATATGAAAGAGGACAGGGCAAGAGGAGAGGATGGGAGAGGAGAAGAGAGGAGAGGAGAAGAGAGGAGGGGAGGGGAGGGGAGAGGAGAGGAGAGGAGAGGAGAAGAGAGGAGAGGAGAGGAGAGGAGAAGGGAGGGGAGAGGAGAGGAGAAGAGAGGATAGGAGGGGAGGGGAGAGGAGAGGAGAGGAGAGGAGAGGATGGGAAAGGAGAGAAAAAGAGAAGAGAGGATGGGAGAGGAGAGAGAAGAGAGGAGAGATGAGAGGAGAGGAGAAGAGAGGAGAGATGAGAGGAGAAGAGAAGAGAGGAGAGATGAGAGGAGAAGAGAAGAGAAGAGAGGAGAGATGAGAGGAGAGGAGAAGAGAGGAGAGATGAGAGGAGAGGAGAAGAGAGGAGAGAGGAGAGATGAGAGGAGAGGAGAAGAGAAGAGAGGAGAGGAAAAGAGAAGAGAGGATGGGAGAGGAGAGAGAAAAGAGGAGAGATGAGAGGAGAGGATGGGAGAGGAGAAGAGAGGATGTAAATGTTGAATTGAGATGAGTTAACTGTAGCTGCAGTACAGTGCAGTGTGTGTTCTCTCTTTGGTCTGTGAGTCTACTGCAGTGGAAGGAGACAGCGAGTGGCCTTTTCTCACTAATGCATCTCTTCCTTCTGTGGTCAGCTGGTATCGACCTGCCCTCCCTCCCTCCCTCTATTAACCCTCTTTATTCTTTGTCTTTCTTTTTTCCCTCCCTCCCTCTATTACCCCTCTTTATTCTTTGTCTTTTTTTCCCTCCCTCTCTCTTTCCCTCCCTCCCTCCCTCTCTCTCTCCCTCTCTCTTTCCCTCCCTCACCCCTTCATCTATTTCTCACCCACCCACCCTCATAACCTCTCTGATCTCTATATCCTGCTTTCCTCTCATCCCTCCCCCTTCCCTCTCATCCCTCCCCCTTTCCTCTCATCCCTCCCCCTTTCCTCTCATCCCTCTCATCCCTCCCCCCTCTGCTCTCCCTTCACCCGTAATATGAGTCTTGCAAAAACCAGATATGAGCATGTTCAACTGATACCATCCCTCCCTCCCCTCCCCTTCCTTCCTCCCCCCCCCCCCCCCCTCCTCTCTTATTACAAAGCTCACCATGCAGATTATCAGGCACATCTATGTGGCAAGTGTGTGGAGTGTTTCTGTGTGCTGGGTGAGGGAGGCAGCACTGAGGGATACTCTGTATGCGCTGCACACACACACACACATGCGCACACGCACACACACACACACACACACAGCCAGTGCAGTTCATACAGAACTGTACACATCGGTACTGACCAGATCAAAGCCTGCTTATTCATGTTTCTCATTATTTATGCATGATACCCCTGCAGTACTGCAGTGTCACACTGTCACGCTGCTGCAGTAATATCACCTGTCTGACAGATCACAATGCTATCTGAGAGCACCACAACACACTCATGACTAAAGATCCCTGTGTCGGGGTGTGTGTGTGTGTGTGTTTGGTGGTGTGTGAGTGTGTGTTTGGTGGTGTGTGAGTGTGTGTGTGTATACATGTGTATACGTGTGTGTGTTTGGTGGTGTGTGTGTGTGTGCTTGGGTGTGTGTGTGTGTTTGGTGGTGTGTGTGTATACGTGTGTGTGTTTCCAGGCGGAGGGGTCTGGGGCTCCTCTCGTCCATGCTGTTCTTGGAGGGCCAGTTCCTGATGTGGACGTAGTGGCATCAACGCTGAGCTATGCCTACTACCTCAACCAGGTGTGTGGACGAGAACATCTTTACCTTTGTGTTTGTGCGTGTGTGTGTGGCTCTGTGTGTGTGATATTTAGTGTTTACCGTGTGTGTGTGTTTCAGAGGGTGTCGTCAGAGTGTGTGTGTGTGCCGGTGCTGTGTGGGCGGCGAGGTGAGTTACCGGAGGGCACGGCGTGGTTCCTGCGCAGGGTGAGGGTGTGTGAGACATCTCTGCTCTGGAGAGACGACATCAACCTGCTGCAGCTCAACCACTCTGGGAAGCTGTCCCTCACGCTGCTGACCGACGGCCTGCTGGACAGGTACCCAACACACACACACACAGACATGCAGACACACAGAGACACAGACATGCAGACACACACACACTCACAGACACACAGACACCCACACGCAAACAAACACACGCGGAGCCACACACGCAACCGAGCGCACTCACACATACGAATGGACACGGACACATGCACACACACACACACACATTCACACATGCACACACACACACACACACACACATTCACTCATACCCTGACCCATTAGCGATGCAGGATGATCATTAGCCCCTCCCCCCCCCTGTGTCTCAGCTCAGACTTCCAGGCGCTGGAGTCCAACATCCTGCGAGTGGTCCATCGCCACGGGCAACGGGATGCTGAGGAGGGGGCATCGTCCACGGCGACGCTGGTCGCCAGGGAGATTCTTCAAGAAGCAGCGGAGCGTGTGGCAGGGCCGCTGGGGGAGGTGCTGGGAGGTGAGGACCGTGGGCGCCCCCCGGGGGAGTAATGGGGCGATGCAGGACACACACAAATCCTTCGACATGACTCGCTTAGCACACACCAGGGGGGGTTGTTGACCAAGAATAGGGGAGAGGAAGAGAGAGGGAGAGAGAGAGAAGGAGAGAAAGAGAAGGAGAGAAAGAGAGAGAACAATTGAATGAGAAAGAGAGGGAGAGAGAGAGGGAAATAAATGGAGAAAGAGAACGAGAAATGTAGAGAGAGGGAGTGATGAAGATGGAGAGAGGCATAAGAGGAGGGATGAAGAGGTCTGGATGAAGGACATGCCTAAAGAATAACGAGTCCTGACTTCAAGAGAACGAGAATCATGTTGTGTTTGTCTGTTACCTTCAGGCACTGTACTGACTGGGCGGGTTTGTTTGTGTGTGTTTGTGTTTGTATGTGTGTGTGTGTATATGTCTATATTTGTGTGTGTGTATCTGTGTGTGTGCCTATTTGTATAGTTTGAGTATGTGTGTGTGTCTTTATGTATTTGTGTGTGTACAGTACATGTGTCTATAAATGTGTGTGTGTCTATGTGTGTCTATGTACGTATGTGTGTGTGTGTATTTGTGTGTGTGGGTTCAGGTGATCTTATTCTCTTGTGTCAGTGTAGAACTGCACATGTGACAGATCTTAGCTCTCCAGCCCTCACTTCACCATTGAGCAAAATGTACCTGACTCTGTGTGTGTGGAGGATGGAAGGATAGAAGGATGAAAGGATGAAAGAGAGGATAGATGGAAGGATAGAAGGATGAAAGGGAGGATAGAAGAGAGGATAGAATGATGGAAGGATAGAATCCTCCTGAATTTCCCCACGGGATTAATAAAGTATCTATCTATCTATCTATCTATCTATCTAGAAGGATGAAAGAGAGGAGGATAGAAGGATAGCAGGGAGGATAGAAGGGAGGATGGAAGGGAGGATGGAAGGGAGGATGGAAGGGAGGATGGAGGGAGGATGGAAGGGAGGATGGAAGGGAGGATGGAGGGAGGATGGAAGGGAGGATGGAGGGAGGATGGAAGGGAGGATGGAGGGAGGATGGAGGGAGGATGGAGGGAGGATGGAGGGAAGTATAGAAGAGGGTTCAACCCTCCTGTGCTCCTGGTCTCCAGAGGCCTTGAGGCTGGAGTCGGAGCGGCTGGGTGGTAAAGCAGGCCAGAGGTGGGCGGAGCTAGAGGACCTGCTGCGGAGCCTTGAAGAGAGGAGTGGCCACGCCCCCTGTGATGTCAGCACAGGTCAAAGACAGGAAGAGGCGGAGCTTCAAGGTGTGTTGTTTTTCCACTTTCACAGTTACGAACTTGTAACTTTTAGTTTAGTTTAGTTTTTGCTTATATGATAGATGCCCAGTAACATATTTGTGTACTATTTTGTGTGTGTGTTTATATAGCTGTCACATGGTGTTGTATTGTACTGTATATGTGTGTGTGTGTGTTTGTACTTGTGTGTGTTGGTGTGGTGTGTTTGGCACATGTGTCTGTGTGCGTGCACCTGTGTGTGTGTGTGTGTGGTGAATAGGTGAGGACATGGACCAGCTGCTCTTGAGGGATCTAAAGGAGTTCTCTGATGGAGAGATGACTGTGTCCTTCAGCACGGTGTCTGCAGACCTGGAGGTAAGGACCTCCCCTCCCCTCCTCCTCTCCTCCCCCTCTCCTCCTCCTCTCCTCTCCTCACACTGTGGCCAAATGTGTGGCGGTCAGTTGTGGTACAACATGCAGTGTATAAATGTCAAGAAGTCTCATCTAAAAGAGGAACTTTCCACACCAACCGTAAACCTCCGTCGAAAGAACTCCGGCGACTTGGATGAATCTGAAACTAACTTGGGAGAAGAAAAAGCTCTACTTACTCTGTCCGTGGAGAGGCAGAGAGGAGAGGTGAACCATCATGCTAATTCCTGCAGGTCCTCTGGAGTGTGGAGGTGCGGGAGCCGTTAGTGGAGCCACATGTCTGGTGTGTCTGCAGAGAGAGCAGGTCGAGCTGCTCTCCTCTGTGAAGGCCTTATGGTAATCCTCCCTGGGACACAGCCTGCTCTCTGCTTCCTGTTCCCAGCATCCCAACAGCTCACCTGGCCCGGGCCCAGACCCACACACTCACACACTCTCGCTATGCACGCACACACACACACATGTATATGCACGCATGTGCACGCGCTTGCACATGCGCGCATACGTACACTCACACACACGCGGGCAGGCACGTCGTACACACACCCACACACACACACTCGCTCACGGAGGGTGAAGTCACTCTTCACTTCTGCTCTAGCGTCCGACTCCCTCCCTCCCCCTCCCCCCCTCCCTCCCCCCTCCCTCCCCCCACACCCAACTCCCTTCCAGCCTCTCTCCCTGTCGCAACTTCTAATGCGACTCCCGAAAATTCATTTATTATTTCTTTTATATCTCTTCCAAAGATCATTTTTCTCCCAGGCTGCCCGGTGTGCAGTGTTAGAGTATGTGCAGAATAAATGATATCTGTAGCTGTGGGAGAGAACTCTGCCTCCCTCAGAAACTACCTTACGTCCAAGGAACATTAAACATCACATCCTCGTTTAGCGAATAAATAACCATTCATTTGAATGGCTTTGTGTGTGCCGGACTTCTGTGCATATTTTACCAGCGCAAGCGGAGGCCCCATTAGGGACTTAATATAGAATAAATGGCCGGGGGCGTGTGTCAGGCGGATCCAGACCCAGCAGCCTCATGGTGGGACACTAATGATCTTCGAGGGGCTACTGCCGAAACCGTTATATGCATGTCATTTGCGATATGTATATATTTATATATTATTTTTTAATTGTGTTTGAGAAGTACAAAACGATAAGCGTATCATTTAGGTCTGGGGGTTTCTTGGGTAGGGTTTTTTTTGTTGTTGCCTCAAATGCTTTTTCAAAAACTAAATAAATTTGATTCAATTAGTCCGTAATGGTGTGTGTGTGTGTGTGTGTGTGTGTGTGTGTTTAGGAGGATACAGAGGGAGGGATGTGAGATTTGTACAAGTGTCTTAAAAAGCGATTTGGAAGCCGCTGATTGTCTTGTTAGCATAAGAGGAAGTCCCTAATAGTGTGGTCTTGGTAGAAGGACATCCTGGGTTCTCACATCAAACAGCTCCAGTTTGGAGTGACAGAGTTCACAGACCTCCTCTCTGGACAGGGGGAGGAGTCAGGAGTCATGGACAGTTTCAATGTTTTCTGGTTTTGTAAACAAAGTCATAGGGTGAATAAAGCCATTGAGTGATGATGGCATGTAGGTTTGGGCGTGTGACTGTGTGTGTGTGTTGGCGTGTGTGTGTGGGTTGGCATGTGCGTGTGTTGGCATGTGTGTGTTCTGTCCCTGCAAGCTAATCAGCTCTAAGTGCCTCAATAAATCCAATTACTAAAGTGGGACAATTGTATTTATTGTTTTTCAATGTACAGTCTATCCTTCTCCTTTTCTCCTCCTTTCCTCCTCCTCTCCTCTCCGATCCTCTCCTTTCCTGAAGCCTTAGCCCCATGCAGTATGTCTCCATCCACAATCCACATTAGACACATCCTACAGTTTAGTTATGTACACCAGCATTTAATAGTAACGACTTAGAATTTAAGATGTTTACGTTTTATATCTGTGCCGCAGTTTATATCTGTGACACAGTGAGGTCTTAATGTATGAGTGTGTGTCTGGGTGGGCGCACCAGACATATTGAGGTTTTGGTGTGTGTGTGTGTGTGTTCCACGGCCCAGTAATTAGTGTTGGCAGATGAGGCGTTGGTGGGATGAAGAGTTTGCACGCTGAGGAGTTGATGAACTGTAGGAGAAAGGGGGGCCTCGGGCAGCTCGCACACACAGCTTAGCATATTCATGAGTGTGTGTGTGTGTGTGTATTTTACTATGTGTTGACATATGATGTTTAAATTTTGTTGTTTTTTTGGGGTAAGTTTCCGAAAGATTCGGTATTTATATCATTTAGCGAAAAAGATCAACTCAGTTGTTGTCGTTCGTGTCAGGGTTAACGTGTGAGGCGTCAGGGTTAACGTGTGAGGCGTCAGGGTTAACGTGTGAGGCGTCAGGGTTAACGTGTGAGGCTTCAGGGTTAACGTGTGAGGCGTCAGGGTTAACGTGTGAGGCGTCAGGGTTAACGTGTGAGGCGTGTGAGGCGTCAGGGTTAGCGTGTGAGGCGTCAGGGTTAACGTGTGAGGAGTCAGGGTTAACGTGTGAGGCGTCAGGGTTAACGTGTGAGGCGTCAGGGTTAACGTGTGAGGCTTCAGGGTTAACGTGTGAGGCGTCAGGGTTAACGTGTGAGGCGTCAGGGTTAGCGTGTGAGGCTTCAGGGTTAACGTGTGAGGCGTCAGGGTTAACGTGTGAGGCGTCAGGGTTAACGTGTGAGGCTTCAGGGTTAACGTGTGAGGCGTCAGGGTTAACGTGTGAGGCTTCAGGGTTAACGTGTGAGGCGTCAGGGTTAACGTGTGAGGCGTCAGGGTTAACGTGTGAGGCGTCAGGGTTAACGTGTGAGGCGTCAGGGTTAACGTGTGAGGCGTGTGAGGCGTCAGGGTTAACGTGTGAGGCGTCAGGGTTAACGTGTGAGGCGTCAGGGTTAACGTGTGAGGCTTCAGGGTTAACGTGTGAGGCGTCAGGGTTAACGTGTGAGGCGTCAGGGTTAACGTGTGAGGCGTCAGGGTTAACGTGTGAGGCGTGTGAGGCGTCAGGGTTAACGTGTGAGGCGTCAGGGTTAACGTGGGAGGCGTCAGGGTTAACGTGTGAGGCGTCAGGGTTAACGTGTGAGGCGTCAGGGTTAGCGTGTGAGGCGTCAGGGTTAACGTGTGAGGCGTCAGGGTTAGCGTGTGAGGCCTCAGGGTTAACGTGGGAGGCGTCAGGGTTAACGTGTGAGGCTTCAGGGTTAACGTGTGAGGCGTGTGAGGCGTCAGGGTTAACGTGTGAGGCGTGTGAGGCGTCAGGGTTAACGTGTGAGGCGTGTGAGGCGTCAGGGTTAACGTGTGAGGCGTCAGGGTTAACGTGGGAGGCGTCAGGGTTAACGTGTGAGGCGTCAGGGTTAACGTGTGAGGCGTGTGAGGCGTGTGAGGCGTGTGAGGCGTGTGAGGCGTCAGGGTTAACGTGTGAGGCGTGTGAGGCATGTGAGGCGTGTGAGGCGTGTGAGGCGTGTGAGGCGTGTGAGGCGTGTGAGGCGTCAGGGTTAACGTGTGAGGCGTGTGAGACGTGTGAGGCGTGTGAGGCGTGTGAGGCGTGTGAGGCGTGTGAGGCGTCAGGGTTAACGTGTGAGGCGTGTGAGGCGTGTGAGGCGTGTGAGGCGTGTGAGGCGTCAGGGTTAACGTGTGAGGCGTGTGAGACGTGTGAGGCGTGTGAGGCGTGTGAGGCGTGTGAGGCTTCAGGGTTAACGTGTGAGGCGTGTGAGGCATCAGGGTTAACGTGTGAGGCTTCAGGGTTAACGTGTGAGGCGTGTGAGGCGTGTGAGGCGTGTGAGGCGTGTGAGGCGTCAGGGTTAACGTGTGAGGCGTGTGAGACGTGTGAGGCGTGTGAGGCGTGTGAGGCGTGTGAGGCGTGTGAGGCGTGTGAGGCTTCAGGGTTAACGTGTGAGGCGTGTGAGGCATCAGGGTTAACGTGTGAGGCTTCAGGGTTAACGTGTGAGGCGTGTGAGACGTGTGAGGCGTGTGAGGCGTGTGAGGCGTGTGAGGCGTGTGAGGTGTGTGAGGCTTCAGGTCAGAACGTCTGAGGGCTCCTAACGTTCCGCTCCCGTCTCCTCCGGTTTCTTCCGGTCGCCTCCGGTTGTCCGTGTCACGTACCGTCGTGCTTGTCGAGCCAACTTTGTTACTGATAACATTGTTTGTTGTCGTCGTCGTTTGTTGTTTTTCCTCCAGCCCTCCTGTTTGTTTATGCCAGACCAGTTTTTTCCAGCTCCGCCTGCAAATAATGATGCTGTGCTAATTGTGGGCCCGCAGACAGAGAGCTGCTGGAGCCTGGCTGATGAGGCCTCTTCCAGGGACAGCAGGTGCAGGCCAGCCCTCCCAGGGACACAGATTGAAGGCCTCCTCTCTTTCTCTCTCTCTCTCTCTCTCTCTCTCTCTCTCTCTTTCTTTCTTTCTTTCTCGTATCTCTTCGCTCTTTCGATTTTCTGTCTCCCCTCTTCTCTCTCTCTCCCTTTCTCTCTGTTTTGGTCCACTTTGATACTCTCTCTCTCTCTCTCTCTCTCTCTCTCTCTCTCTCACAACCTCTTCTTTCTCGATCTCAGTTTCTCTCTTTGTTTTCATTCCTCTCATTCCACATTAGCAGAGAACCGCTTCTCGGAAGGACAATGATGATGATATTGATGAGGAGGATGATGATGATATTGATGAGGAGGAGGATGATGATATTGATGAGGATGATGATATTGATGAGGAGGAGGATGATGATGATATTGATGAGGAGGAGGATGATGATATTGATGAGGAGGAAGATGATGATATTGATGAGGAAGAGGAGGATGATGATATTGATGAGGAGGAGGATGATGATGATATTGATGAGGAGGAGGATGATGATATTGATGAGGAGGAGGATGATGATATTGATGAGGAGGAGGATGATGATATTGATGAGGAGGAGGAAGATGAAGAGGCTGCCTTCCGGCTGTCTCCAGGATCCAGACACAGTGCCAAGCTTGTTCAGATATTGACTCATCCTGATGTGAGCCGCGACAGCCCCCCCCCCCCACCACCCACCCCCTGAGCAGCTTGGGGCTACGAGGCCAACAACAGCAGATAAACACGTCAACACAAACTACATCAACCACGCAGTCTAAACATTCCAGATCCCAGCGCCTGTTTCCGGCTGAACTGGGCATACAGGGGGTTAGAACACAGCAAGTTGACATTTAGGCATATGTTGTGACAAACTTTTACCTCCTTCCCATCCAGTCTGTCTCCCAAACTTCCACAGTTTTTTGTGTGCGTGTGTGTGGTGTGTGTGTGTGGATGGTGTGTGTGTGTGTGGATCGTGTCAGCTCGCTCCTTGCCACTCCATTTGCTGTAGCTGTACTGCTGTGATCACAGACAGATATATAAATCAAACCTAGCTTGATGGATTCATCAGGGCGACGAAACGATCGTCTCAGAAGAGCGCAGAGCTCTCTTAGCATTCTGTCTCTGACAGGAAGGGTATGCAAAGAGCCTAAATGGATGAACGGTTGATTAATTCTTTGCCAGGGATGTTGTTGACAGCAGGAAATGTGTTTTTGCGTTGACTGTGTTTGCATGGGA
>CM042879.1:6980719-7013219 GCA_023658055.1 Thaleichthys pacificus | reverse complement strand
CCCAGCAGCAGGACCTCTTCCACGGAGGGAGTGGCCGGCAGCGCCCCCCTCTCCCAGGGCTCCTCCGGGGTCACCGACATGGACGGCTCGGACGCGGAGAGGGCAGAGGGCGCGGTCTCCGCGGCGACGGTGGCCGGGGCGGACCTGGTGAGCCCGGACAGCGGCATGGCGACCGTCCGCAGCAGCCGCTCGTCGAAAGAGAGCTCCGTGTTCCTCAGCGACGACAGCCCAGTCGCCGAGGCGACCGCAGCGGGGGGGCCGCTGCTCAACCCGTCCCTCCTGTCGCCCGTCCCGCCCGAGAGACGACGCTCCAGCCGTAACCGTAGCGACAACCTCGACCTGTTCAGCTTCGACCCCCTGCACTGCAGCACCGCCTCCGTTCCACCGGGGGCAGCCTCCGCCGGGGGGAGAGCGGGGCGCGCAGAGAGCTCCAGCTTGTCCGAGTTTGACGAGCTCAGCCTGGTGGATTTCTCGACCACGGGGTCAGGGGTCGGTGCGCTGGGCAACCTGGAGGACGGGGCTTCGTTGGCGCAAGTCGAGGTCGAGGCGCATGACCTCATCGTCCCGCCCACGCCGGTGAACAGCCTTGTGGGTAGCTGTCCTCCCAACAGCGCGGGGGTGCAGTTCTTCCCCGAGGACGTGGCTGACAAGATCTCCAACCTGCAGCGAGAGCAGGGCTGGCGGGGCGGGGCGGAGGAGGATGAGAGAGGCTCCTCCCACAACACCTGGAGCCAGGAGAATGTCCTGGAAGGGATGAGGGGCGGGGGGGAGAGCGGAGGAGGAGAGGGAGGAGATGAGGACATGGACAGACTGAGTCCCAAACCCCAGAGGATTCTCCTGTCGGAGAAGAGAGAGTCATCTGACAGCTGGAACGCCGACTCCGGCTTCACAGAGCCGTGGAACCCAGCAACCCTGGCAGACCTTCAGCTCACCCCTCCCGACGAGGAGAACGAGGAACACAGAACCCGCCTCGGGAAAAGAGGCAGAACCCGTGTTCTCAAAGGAACAGAGACAGGAAGTATGTTAGGGAGGAGGGAAACACTGACCACCCTGACCCCTGACACCTCGAGGGAGGAAGAGGAGTGGGGGGGGAGGAAGATCGGGGGAGGGAGTGGCAGCAGGGAGGCGGAGCTAGACTTCTGGAGTTACTCCGCCCAGAAGGGCTTCCTGAAGTCTGACAGTGGGACCACCACTTCTTACCCAGAATCCTTAGACATGTGGAACATGACCATCCGCGACGACAGCCTATCGCCTCTCACGACCCCGGACATGACTGACCTATCAGAGAGAGGGAACTCGCTGGAGAGCCCGACGGGATTGGCCGGGGACGGGATGGACATGTGGAACACCACCATACAGGAAGACGTGGTCTCCACGGCAACTAGCCCGGAGGTGTCGGGCGCTGGGGGAGAATACCTCCCGCGCATGCAACCATGGGGACAGGAAGTGACGAAACAGGAAGAGGAAATGAACTGCTATGGACTGGATGGGGTTTGGGGGGAGGCTGGGGGAGTACGGATAGTGATAGAAGAAGAAGAGGAAGACGGGTGGAGCGAAGCAGGAGAGACCAGCAGGACGGAGACACAGGATCAGACGTCTCCAGATAAAGACGCCTGCTCGATGCCCGTCCCTCACATGGTGACATCCACGTCTGAGTACGACAACGTGGGCGACGAGGGCTGGACCCAGCCCCCCTCCCCGGACCCCGGGGCCAGCCCCGCACCCCTGAGCCAGGAGCTGGTGGAGGGCCAGTCCAGTCCCTTCGTAGCCGTGTTCCAACCCCAGACCAGAGGAACCGCTGGGACGCACTCTGATCCACACACGGTCCTGTGGGATTCTAGATCTGAGATGTTAGACAGCGATGCGCCGACCCTCCAGGACTCCACCCACACGCAGATCTTCCTGTTTGACACAGGTCACATGACCACAAGTGGGCGGGGTACGACGCCCGTGCGTCACTCGGAGGAGAGTGACCATGGCAACAAGGAAGGGCAGGGCTCAGAGGGCCCTGATTGGACCGAGGACTTGAGCAGCCACTCCCCATTCGTTCTAGTGGACAGCTCCGCCCACACCCAGAGTGACGCGCTGCCTTTGAGCGGCAGGCAAGATCCCACCTCCTCAGCCAATCAGCTGTTAGATAAGAGGGCTGTGGCCTCGGAGCCAGCTCAGACCACGCCCACTCCGTCTCCGAACCTTGACAGCTGGGACCAAGTGCCGACCCCCACAACGACCACACCACCCGCTCACCCAGACCCTCCTCCCAGCACAGCACAGGGCCGAGGCGGGGAGGATGGGGGGCCAGGTGCGGGTGGGGACGTGGAGGGAGCCATCCTGGAGGCCATGTCTCTGAGCTCCAGCTCAGGGGAGCGAGACGGCCTCAAGCCCAGCCCGGACAGCCTCCCGCTGGGCAGCAACTCCGACGGAGACTCCTCGGGCTTGGAGATGGACTACATCATGGTCTCTGGGACGGGGACTGTCAGGGAGAGCGAGGGAGAGAGGAGGGATGAGGGGAGGGTTTATCACAGGACGGGTAATATAGGGGGGAGAGAGGGAGGGAGGTCCTTGGAGACGTATAGCATGTTGACGTACGCTGCCACGCTGCTCCAGATCAACGCTGCCTCGCGGAGATGTCACCAGGAGAACGCAGAGCAGGACAGACTCAACCAAACGAACACAGAGATCTCCAATTCACAACATTTTGACAAATGGGAGAATGCTTCTGTCTCCACCCATGCAGATGGCGACAGCTCGGATCAGGACAATACCACAGGAATCAGTTCACGTCCAAACCCGGCCTCCAATCTGGCCAGACCCGAGCAGTCAAACCCTGAGAGCTGGTCTACATCCAATGCAGGCAGCAGAAATTACGAGACGAGTGCTGATAGAATCTCTCCGACCAACGTGACCCCAGAGATCATCCTCATCCCCGGCCAATCAAACACAGACCCCGCAGGACTCCACCAATCGGAATCCAGATTGTCAAAGGAGGAGATCCGTGACAACCAATCCGAAGTTGTTGGAAGGAGTAGCTCCTCCTCTTTCAGGTACCAAGCAGAGAACTTCCTGAAAACAAGAGAGGAAGTATATGTCCACTCTCAAATCTCATTGGAGGATTCAGACGAGGGAGGTCACTCACCCCCTGCCCCATCCTTGGGGGGTCAGGATAATGGGGGCCAGTGTGCCCCTCTCCAAACACCCCACTCCCCTCTCTTCACGGACAGTTCCCCATCACCTTGTGCTGACAGCACCTTGATTGGCATGCCTGAGAGCCTATCAGGAGGCTCTCCCAGGAAAGGGGTGGGACTGCCGTTCTCTGGGGACCTCATGGCGGAGGAGGAAGAGGAGGAGCTTAGTTTGGACCCGGACGGCTGGAATGTGGCGAAGGGAGGGGGGAAGGAGGCTATGCAACGCCCCCCCCAACCTGTTGGGAAGGGGCGGAGTCTGGAGATCCACGGGGAGGCAAATAATTATGACGGACGTGTCTCACAGCCAATGAGAGATGAGTTCCTTCAGGGACCGGATGAATATGGAATGGGGCAGCCTATGAGAGAGCAGCTTTCACTGAGACAGGAAGGACAGTCAACAGGACAGGAAGTGGAAGGCCCGACAGAGACTCAATCAACCTACGAGAGGTACGTTGTATGTTTACTGCAACGTACTTCACCCTCTGTTTGTTTACTGGACGTGAGTGTGTGCTTGAGTGTGTGTGTGAGTGTGTGTGAGTGTGTGTTGCACCAGTCCTTTCAGTGCGTTTGTCCATGGGCATCCTCAGTTTGTGGGTCTTGGGATCATTGCTGTGAGTGAGCAGACCAGACTGCAGTTAGGTGCGTTTCGAGCTCTTGTGTGAGGTTACATGGTGATGCAGATTGTGGTGATCTGAGGCTTAAAGAATATGCAGTCCACGTTCTCCTTCCTCAACAATGTGTGTGTGTGTGTGTGTGTGTGTGTGTGAGTGTGAGTGTGTGTGTGTTGCGCCAGTCTGTGCTCTCAGTCCTGTGTGTATGTATTTGGAAATCTGTTTACGCCTCATTAAATATGCATTACCTGGCTCATTACAGCTGTTACCCCACAAAGGAGATCTCCCCTCTGACTAACACAAGGGGTGTGTGTGTGTGTGTGAGAGTGTGTGTGTGAGTGTGAGTGTGTGTGCGCATGCTTTTCTAAATTTGCGAGCGTTCACATTTGTTTGTTCCTGTACAGGGTTGTTGTGACATCTTGTGTCCTCATGTATTCATGCGTTCATGTGTTCATCAATATAGATTCATATTTTCCACCTTGTACTATGTGTGTATGACACATTAGTGTATTAGATTAGATTCAACTTTATTGTCATTACACAAGTACAGGTACAAGGCAACGAAATGCAGCATACAGTGTTAGTATTTGTGTAAAGTGATTCAGGTGTTCAGCGTACATAGGTTTACAGAGTTAATATGTTTAGCAACTCAGCTCAACATTTATTAAAGTCCTACTGTTACGCCTCCCGGTGGCTCGGAGTGGAAGTGCGCAACAGGTAAAGCCAGCGAGGGTGCAGTCACACAAACCAGATACTCAATATGAATAATGTAACGTTTTATTCGTTATACACAGCAACACCGGGATCAAAGAGGACAATCAGTGGCACCAAAGAAAAGAACATAAACAAACCCGCCCGCCCCTTAGAACGGTTGCTAAGCACCTAAAGACAGTGGGTGGTGCTCACTGCTAACCTGGGGAAGTAATAAAATGTACTACTACTATGTAGACCCCGGGGTATCTCACCTGTCCCCGTTTGTCCCGGTGCGCGCAACAAAACAAACAAACAGGGACAAGAGAAACTGAAGACATGACACAAGCCGGCCTCTAAACCAAAGTAAAGACTCAGGGAGTCAGGTGGCTGAGCGGTGAGGGAGTCGGGCTAGTAATCTGAAGGTCGCCAGTTCGATTCCCCGGCCGTGCCAAATGACGTTGTGTCCTTGAGCAAGGCACTTCACCCTACTTGCTTCGGGGGGAATGTCCCTGTACTTACTGTAAGTCGCTCTGGATAAGAGCGTCTGCTAAATGACTAAATGTAAACGGTAAAGACAAACGCATAAACAGACGTAAACCAGAGGAGGAAAACCAATACCAAACATACCACAGCTCAACACAAAACCTATCCTCTCTCCCCCCCCCCCAAAACACACAGAAACAAAGGGCTTTTAGACAGAACACAAAACAGAACACAGGACATGCGGGGCCCACACAACGTGCATGCACGTCACACCAACATACTATATTGTCTGACATCAAACAAAGTTATAAGAATCAGAAGGCTAATGGCACAGTACTTATCTCAGAAAGAGATAAGTACACAAGACAGTATTTCAATCTGATCTAATCAGATTCTGTCATGCAAAAAAAATTCCGCCCGTGTGCAGCGCACACATGGTTGTGTTCCATGAGAGCGGGTGCAATTGTGTATCTTCAGATTCAATTCATCACATGGCTTGAACCTGGCACAGCATTGACCCACTGGTACTGACATAGAAAGGGGGAGCTAAATGACGTTGTGTCCTTGAGCAAGGCACTTCACCCTACTTGCTTCGGGGGGAATGTCCCTGTACTTACTGTAAGTCGCTCTGGATAAGAGCGTCTGCTAAATGACTAAATGTAAACGGTAAAGACAAACGCATAAACAGACGTAAACCAGAGGAGGAAAACCAATACCAAACATACCACAGCTCAACACAAAACCTATCCTCTCTCCCCCCCCCCCAAAACACACAGAAACAAAGGGCTTTTAGACAGAACACAAAACAGAACACAGGACATGCGGGGCCCACACAACGTGCATGCACGTCACACCAACATACTATATTGTCTGACATCAAACAAAGTTATAAGAATCAGAAGGCTAATGGCACAGTACTTATCTCAGAAAGAGATAAGTACACAAGACAGTATTTCAATCTGATCTAATCAGATTCTGTCATGCAAAAAAAATTCCGCCCGTGTGCGGCGCACACATGGTTGTGTTCCATGAGAGCGGGTGCAATTGTGTATCTTCAGATTCAATTCATCACATGGCTTGAACCTGGCACAGCATTGACCCACTGGTACTGACATAGAAAGGGGGAGCTAGGGGAATCTGGTAGGGAGGATGGGGGGGCAGGGGGCAGAGGGGCTGAAGAGGGGGTGGCAGACAAGAGAGAAAGACAGTCAGACGGAGGGAGTAGGCAGAGGAGACCAAGAGTACAGGCAGGCAGACAGGCAGGCAGACAGACCAGCAGACAGACAGACAGGCAGGCAGACAGACCAGCAGACAGACAGACAGGCAGGCAGGCAGGCAGGCAGACAGACCAGCAGACAGGCAGACAGGCAGACAGACAGACAGGCAGGCAGGCAGAGGAGCACCATCTCATGTCTGTATGAGGTGAGTAGAGAGAGAATAGACAGAATATTACTGTCCCTTTTTCCACGTTTGAGTGATTTCCAACACCGTGAATGTGGAAGTGTGTTTCCGCGTGCATTTGCAAGTGGTTGCGTTGTTGTGTCACTGTGTGTGGTTGCAGTTGCATGTGCGTGCGCATACGTGTGCGGTTCTGTGTGTGTGTGAGTGTGTGTGTGTGTGTGTGTGTGAGTTTCTTTGTCCTGTTCTCCATTGTGGAAGAGCGTTATGCTAATAAGGGTCTGGGGGGGGGGGGCTGGGTCTGCTAGTAGGACAAAGCCTGGCATTGTCTCTGACCCACGTGCAGCCTGCCAGCCTCTGTGTCTCTTCCTCCAGTCAATCATACCCAGCTAAACATCCCCCATCAGCATCCAGTTCAACTGTAAACACAACAAAAATGGCGTCCGGTTCCCATCGCTAGCATGTCCGACGTTTAGCATTTAGCGTTAGCGAGCAGCTGCGTTTTAGATGCTGGTGTTGCTGCTGCTGGGGCCTGTACTGTGCGTGCTGTTGCCTGGGCTGCTGCTCCTGGCTGCTCTGGTACTGTGTGTGGTGGATCACTACTGTCTGACCGGTGCTGTCCGCTCTGCCAGGCCCACACGCCCCGAGGACGGACCAATCATGGACAAGCAGGAACCGGACCAGGACATCGATGACTACAGACCAGGTGACGACCTGCTAGCTAGTCGGTCAGACTACAGACCAGGTGACAACTTTATCAGCCCACTCCTCGTAACATTCCCAAGTGGAAAAAGAGTGAACTTAATTTAAATGTTGTAAATGAGGGGTTGACATGTTTTCATGACAGACCATTTGTCTTCTTTTTCAACACAATTGGAAGTGTACTTCAAATGTTATGATGTAGCATATTCATGTACATGTTGACAATCTTAATACACGTAAGTATGTTTGTACTTATACTTGGTAAGAACACTCTAACAGATAACCGTTCTTCTGTAGAGCTCTCGGGGGGGTCCGGTGCCCACAGGAAGAAGCTGGCTGCCCCGCCCATGAACGTGTCATTGGACCGCAGCGAAGGCTCCAGTCCAATCGGATGATGCCCTGGACACGCCCGTGGACGCCCTGGACACAGGGGACGAGCTGGACATCAACCTGGACGAGCTGGACACCCCGGATGAAGCTGACGAGATGGATCTGGAGGGCCACTGGTGATGATGACATGCAAGGTGATGATGACATGCAAGGTGATGATGACATGCAAGGTGATGATGACATGCAAGGTGATGATGACATGCAAGGTGATTGATGCATGTGTTTACAGCCAGACGCTGTAGTCTACAGAACATTATATCAGACAGACACTCTAGTCTACAGTAGATTATATCAGCAACAGTTATTTTCCACTGTAATCTACAGTATATTATATTTTTAAGATACAACTTTTACTCCTGCAAAGTTTAATTGGATTATACGAAAACCTGGATTTAATGATCTAAAATGCATTTCTTGTCCTTTCCTCAAATTCACATCACCGATTTTTGCAGTTAACATTCTTTGATGATGTCACAAACAGGAAACTCCAAGATGTCCAATCAGGATGGGAAAGGTGAGCAGGAGGACGCCATCCCAGAATACAGTGCGGCAGAGGAGCGTCATGACAGCAGGCTGTGGAGGACGGTCGTCATCGGCGACCAGGAGCACCGCATCAACATGAAGAGCATCGAACCCTACCAGAGAGTCATCTCACATGGGGGTATACACACACACATGTACACACACACATGTACACACACACATGTACACACACACATGTACACACACACACACATGTACAAACACACATGTACACAGACACACACATGTACACACACACATGTACATCACACACACACATGTACACACACATATACATGCACACACGTACACACACACATGCTCTCACACACACAAATGCACACACACACACACACACATGTACACACACATATACATGCACACACGTACACACACACATGCTCTCACACAAATGCACACACACACCTGCTCACAATCTCAAAGCACTTCTATTACTTTGTACTATTGTTGTTGTGATTGTCTATATCATGTTAAGCACCTTGAGACCTCTTTGTATTTTAAAGTGTGCTCTTCAAATAAAACCATTATTATTATTATCACAATCACACACGTATACTGTGTACGTATAAACAGTACATATTTTGAGTATTAAATACATACTTCCTTTTCTCTTCATAGGTTACTACGGAAACCAAAACGCAATTATCGTGTTTGCGGCATGTTTTCTACCAGACAGCGACTGTGATGACTACCCCTATGTCATGGAGAACCTGTTCCTGTTAGTAACTGCCATCTGCTACATTTCCAGTAAATATCTTTCCATCTCAAAAGTTTCGATAATCCTGAAGTATGAGTGTGTTAACGTGGGTGCTCAGGTATGTCATTAGCACCTTGGAGCTGATGGTGGCGGAGGACTACATGATCGTGTACCTGAATGGGGCCACACCTCACAGGAAGATGCCTGGCCTGGGCTGGATGAAGAAATGCTACCATATGATCAATAGGAGGTAAAAGTCAAACACTCGATACTCTCGTCACCCAAAAACAAACACTTAACACCCTCACGTTTCTCTCTCTCTCTCTGTCTCTCTATGTCTCTCTCTCTCTCTCTCTCTCTCTGTCTCTGTCTCTCTATGTCTCTCTCTCTCTCTCTCTCTCTCTCTGTCTCTGTCTCTCTATGTCTCTCTCTCTCTCTCTCTCTCTGTCTCTCTATGTCTCTCTCTCTCTGTCTCTCTATGTCTCTCTCTCTCTCTCTCTCTCTGTCTCTCTATGTCTCTCTCTCTCTCTCTCAAGGCTGAGGAAGAATCTCAAGTCCTTCATCATTGTCCATCCTTCCTGGTTCATCAGAACAGTGCTGGGAATCACCAGACCCTTTATCAGGTGGACACTTCCTGTTTCTACTTGGCTTCCTCGGTTTCCCCCCTCTCTCCCTCCTCCACAGCGCACTGATATATGGAATTATAGTTTTCTGTTTTCGTATCATGACACTTGAAAGTAGGGTTGCGTAAGATCTTTCATCAAGCATCTTTGTCGATGCATGTTTTCAGTCAAGTATTTCCTGTAAATCTACTTTTGACAGTGTTTGTATTACTTACATTCTTGACAAATGTTGCATTGCCTCTCTGTCTATCTCTCTCTCTCTCCCTCTCTCTCTCTCTCTCTCTCTCTCTCTCTCTCTCTCTCTCTCTCTCTCTCTCTCTCTCTCTGTCTGTCTGTCTCTCTCTCTCCTCTCTCTCTCTCTCTCTCTCTCTCTCTCTCTCTCTCTCTCTCTCTCTCTCTCTCTCTCTCTCTCTCTCTGTCTCTCTCTCTCTCTCTCTCTCTCTCTGTCTGTCTCTCTCCCTCTCTCTCTCTCTCTCTCTCTGTCTCTCTCTCTCTCTCAATCCCTCATTTCTCTCCACCCCCCCCCCCCACCCCTCAATTCCTGTCCCTTCTGCAGTTCAAAGTTCAGCAGTAAGATCAAGTATGTGAGCAGCCTAGAGGAGCTGAGGGAGATGATCCCCATGGACTACGTCTACATCCCCCCCAGCATCATCAGGTGAGTGACATCATCACCTCTCGCCTGCCCCCACACCAGGAAGTACCTAAAGTTTCCTTCCAAAAATGAGATTAAATCCCCTTTTGAGGGGAACAGTAGTCCAAATGATGGATTCATTTGGCAGACGCCTTCATCCTAATACGGAGGAGAGATTGAACCCTGCAACCTGTTGATCTGCAGTGTAAATGATTTAACCACTGAGCTTTACCCAGCCCCGATGGAAAACCACACATGGTGCCCAAACAAACGTTGTCTTTTGTCTGTGCTGACGACCATTGACCCAGGGGATGGTTTTTAAAAATGATAAGGAATGATTAGTCAAGAGATGTAGTCACGTTTATTGCAGGAAATAAGTAAGGGATAATGCCCGACGAGGTGTCCAATATCACCTGATAATGGCCAATGTGGAGGCGTGAACTGTCCGACGCGCAGCGGAGGTTGTGTTGCACCCTATCCCTAACTCTGCCCCCACCCACCCACCCACCCACCCCCTTCTGTATCTGCCCCGCTCCCACCAAGGTATGAAGAGGAGAGTGGTATACGCTCATCTACAGCTTGTTTACGGTTGGTCAGTCAGTTGAACCTATAAACCCCCCACCACCCTCCTACTAAGTCCGACTGCTCCCCCACTTGCCCCTCCCACTAACACGCCCCAGAGTTGGTGCTGATTGGTTCCACCCTACCTACCTTCTGAGGTGACGTGTGATGTTCCCTAGGCTTCGATTGGTTGATTTCTACCCTCCTTGTCCTGATTGGCTGCTGTGGGACTACTGAACTCATTCCCAACATCTTTGACTTTTTAACCCTAACCCTCCCACACACCCCTCCTTTCCCTCCCTTTGTTTATTGATCTAGCCCTGCTGACCATCACATTGTTGATACTAATGTACCTGTACTGACCATCACATTGTTGATACTAATGTACCTGTACTGACCATCACATTGTTGATACTAATGTACCTGTACTGACCGCACACTTGCCTCCCAGTCTCTAGTCCTTCACCCCCACTAACCCTTGACCTTTCACCTTTGATCTCTGCTCCCCATCCAGACTGGATGAAGAATTACAAGCCTCAAAATCTAAGTAAGAGTAAGCGTACATGACGTGTGTGTGTGTGTTTATGTATTTGCTTGTGTGTGTGTGTGTTTATGATTGAAGTGCGATCCGCATAGAACATCCTCATATTCAAACCTAGTTATTTGAATTAGATTCAATTTATTTAGCGTTCAGTAACAGAGGCTCCTGTGTCACACACTTAAATGACTCAACGTATGACTATAACCTTTCATTTCTCTCTCCCTTTGTCTCTCTTTCTCTTTCCTTTTCTCTGTCTCTAACTCTCCTTTTCTCCCTTTCTGACTCTCCATCTCTCTCTCGTCTCACTTTCACTTTCTTTTCCTCAGAGCGGACAAAAGAACAAACGTTTGACGGTGATACCGGTTTTCTCTACTGACTGCTGTAGTTTATCCAGACGTTTCCTGCCAGCACACACCCAGACCCACTGGCTGATCGTGGCTTCGATGGGCGTTGTGATTGGCTCTTGAGAAGGGGCAATGTCATAGGTGGGAGGATATGCCTCTGCCTGACTGCCAGAGCGAATTCTAGAAGTTTCTGAATTCACTGTCTCCTAACATGCTGTGCTCATCTCCTCAAAGATAATGTAAAGCTCTCTCTCTCTGTTTGATTTGGAAGTATTGGTTGGAAATCTAACAAGCATGATTTAAAAAGCCTTGTGGTATAATTGCAGTAAACTCTGGGCTTATTTTGTATTTCCTCTTAATACTGCTCTATCATAACATCAAGTTAGACACATTCCTAGATTACTGCCAAGCTTCATTCAGTACATTGGTACATATGTGTGTGGAAGTGAGTGTACTGTCAAGTTTATTTAAGGGAACAAGCATTTATATTCTCTCAACTGTGAAAGAGCATTTTGTCTCAGTAAAAAACGGCTTCCCTTGTAGTTGTTTCTGACATCCTTTGCGTCTGTCAGGATTGCCTGTGTGTGTGTCTGGGTGTGTGTCTGTGTGTGTGTCTGTGTGTGTGTCTGGGTGTGTGTCTGGGTGTGTGTCTATGTGTGTGTCTGGGTGTGTGTCTGTGTGTGTGTCTGTGTGTGTGTCTGGGTGTGTGTCTGTGTGTGTGTCTGTGTGTGTGTCTGGGTGTGTGTCTGTGTGTGTGTCTGGGTGTGTGTCTGTGTGTGTGTGTATATATATAGAAGTTACTGGAAGCCCACAGTGCCTCACATTAAGATGATTCGAAGGCTATATGACATTAAAGGTCAAATACAATGTGTTCATCAGTTAGCCATATCAAACCAAGACCTGAGAAAGAGGAGAGCCAGTAACTTTAAATGTAATTAATCATTTATTTGTGCATTCATTCACAGTCAAATAATCAAGATGTTCAGTAAATACCATCAGAACTATGAACGTGTTGTGTCTCTTCCTTAAATATCCAACCCAACCAAAACAAAGACATCATTCCTGAGTATATGCAAGAATTAAACCCCAAAAACGTACAAAACAATATGTATGATTATTCTCCTTGTAATAACAATAATCTTACGTTGTATAACTAGCTTCAGTAGTGCTTAAATAATACAAAAATTAACAGCCAAGCAAGAAATTCTAACCCCATTGTCTTTTAAGCGTTTCTTTTGTTCCTTCTCAACCTTTAACTTTGTCCGCTTTGCTGCGCTGTAGAACCCTGAAGCTCAGGGTCTCCTGAATGTCAGGGCCTTATTTCGAAGGTGCTTCTCCAGACAGAGGACAGCCACGAGATCTTCGTCCACGTCAAACTTATTGGCAAACAAGTGATGCTGCTGCAACATCCACCAGAGGTCCCCTGCCCCGTACACGCACACGGCCCTGACGTGGCGTCCCTGGCAGGGCGGGTACGCGGCTTCCTCGGCCTCCTCCGCGCCCTCATGCCACTGCCACTTCACCAGCCTGGCGACAGCCTGCATGTCGGAGGTGTCGTACTTGACGCTGGGCCTCTGGCTGCCCGGCACCCTGGGCATCCTCTGGATGGTCGCCCACAGGAACTCATCCGGGCTGTAGGTGTCTTCAGCCCATTTCAGCAGCTCCAGGACCCTGCTGTCTGTCAGAACGTGCTCTACGAAGCCCCGCGTCACCACTATGTAGGCCCCCCCCGATTTGAGGGGCAGGTTGAAGGGAGGGGGCGACTTGTCCTCTTCCGTCCTCTGCACCTGCCCGTTCACCACCGTGTGGACCTTCTTCCAGCGCCCCTCCTTAGAGCTCGGCATGTTCTCGGACTCCATGCTGTTCCGGCCCTTCAGAGCCTTCAGGCTACGCACCATCTCCAGGTTGGTCTTGATGGGGAAGTCCTGACCACACAGGTTGACGAAGTACTTCCACGAGGCGCTGATGTTGTAGAGGTCGCGCATGCAGTTGATGTCGGCCTGGACGCGCGACCAGCCTGCGTAGACCACCCCCACTGGCCGGCTACACAGGAAGACGTTCTGGAAACAGGAAGTGATGGAGGTGACGGCGGCCAAAACGGAGGCTGGCGCCTTGGTGTCGACGTGGACGCAGTAGAAGTTCTGAGGGGCGTAAATGGACCTCAGGAGCCTCTCAAAGTTGTGCAGCTTGTGGTGGACAACCAGCGAGAAGGCAATAGGAAACTCCGCCTCCTCGCGGCTCAAGGGGAAAGGCAGGTACTTCCTGGAGGACAGGAAGGTGTCGCAGTCCTTGCTGACGTTTAAGAAGTGGTCGTCTGAGAGGTGGGTGCGTTTCCGGAACAGTCGCTCCAAGCCGAGGAGTTTCGCCTGGTCCACGGCCTCCGGCTCTCCTCTCAGGATGGCGTCAGCAGTTGAAAGTACCCTTGGAGCTGAGGTTGGCATCATCGTAGTCCCACCAGGTATCCAGGTGCCTGAGGTGAGAGGTGAGCTCGTTGGGACCTGTGAGCAGCATCCACGCGGCCATGGAGACCAGCGTCACAGGAAGCATGAGCCAACAGCATCTTTGTGGGGAGAGGAGCCAAGCCATCCCAACAGAAACCCTTCAGAGTCTCACCGCTGCCTCCTGTGCTTGTTGTTTATTTATGTATAGATTAGTCGGTATAGTTCAGGGATCTGTAGCAACTACACAGTCACGTACACGGAGGAGGTTTTACTGGGAGTCGTTGGAGATGCCTAGTTACATTTACATTTAGTCATTTAGCAGACGCTCTTATCCAGAGCGACTTACAGTAAGTACAGGGACATTCCCCCCGAAGCAAGTAGGGTGAAGTGCCTTGCCCAAGGACACAACGTCATTTGGCACGGCCGGGCAATCGAGCTGGCGACTTTCAGAATACTAGCCCGACTCCCTCACCGCTCAGCCACCTGACTCCCTAGTTGCTCCCTTGTGCTCGGACAGAATCACATCTGCAGACGACAGCTGCTCTGCACTGGAGCAAGTGACTGTGTCTGTACTTTCTGGATCTGTAGGAGAAGAGAGAGAGAAACTGTTACAGGTGGAAACCAGGTGAGGAGAATGTTAAGACAGTTAACAACTGTTTAAAACGTCTTATTCAAAATGAATAAAACTGAATGCACACAAAAAGTAAAGTATACTGATAAAATAAAAGACAGAAAGAACAATAACACAGAAATTGATAATTATCTTACCAAAGGCATGCTTACATCACAAAGTCGATCTCACATGCTACGTAGACAGGAACAGTTAGGTAATTACTTAAAATAATAAATAGGCTAATGAAAAAGCGGCAACTTAATACAGTGAAAAGTTCCTACATTTGTGGCATTGTTAAAAGTAAGCCTATATGTCAAATAAAACACAAAGAAAACCCAAATTTTTGGACAAATTTGTATTTACGAACACAGAAAACAGTTTGAAGTGTCTTACTTTCTGCCAGTCAAGTAAAAATGTTTCAGCACCACAGACAACGAACGACAGCTGATTGACAGCGATGGTGCTGAACAGGCTAAGTGCGCTCAATCAGATGATGAGAAGCAAGGCCGTAGCCATGGCCATTTTTTATGATAATTTCAGACAGCGTGCGTGGTTGCCTGTCGTAGCGTAGCACATTTATATTTTTATATCAATATATTGGGGGGGACTTTTTGACCAGATTTGAATATTGGGGGGGATGTGTGTCCCCCAATATTCTATTTGAGAAAGAAGCAGACAGAAGGGTTGCATTATGCATTTGAAGGTTAAACTGTCAAAATGTAAGTAAGTGATGCAAGATCAGCGGTGTTTGACCGGCCCCTTATTGGCACAGGGCCCTGGGGCGGCCGCACCCAAGCACCCACGCTATCTCCGCTACTGCCTAGCCGGATGACTTTGCTAAATTTGAAAATTATAGACAGACATAAATTGCATTTCTATAAAGTAGGGTGACCAGACGTCCTCTTTTACCCGGACATGTCCTCTTTTCGAGACCTAAAAAATGCGTCCGGCAGGGATTCCAAATTTGTCCGGGATTTTGCCTCGTCGGATATTTGTATTTCTCTGGGTCTGGTGCCTTGCCCGAGGACACAACGTCATTTTGCACAGCCAGGAATCGAACTGGCAACCTTCTGATTACTAGCCCAATTCCCTAACCGCTCAGCCACCTGACTTATTTCAGAATGTTTTTTTCATTGTACTGAGCAAGACCATATGCTGTAAACATATTGTTTTGTGTCTATTCTTTGACCATTTGAGTAAAAATTGTTTAAACACCCATTATTACAGTGTAGAAGAAGTATTACATTATTATCCATATTAACTTTTTTGTACAATATTAGTCTTTTCGACAAAATACATCAATTGACACAATCTGACTATACTTGCCACACACCTGTTTTGTTTTTACAATCATATCCATTTTATCCTGCTTCTCACAGCCTTGTTAGTATCTTCTCACTTGCAACGTACAGTGTTTGGTTCTAGTAGCTACCTGATAAGCTGAGCCTTGATTTATTTTAAACCAAAAACTATAATGATATATTTAACAAAAGGTAGAAAAAAAAGAAATAGAGTGAGAATTTAAATAAGAGTTTTAACAAGTTTGAGGCTTGAACGGGACTGCAGCCGACTACATCAAGTCTCTCCTCCAGCCTTACACCCCCACCCGCCACCTACAGTCTTCTTCTGACAACCGTCTGGTGGTCCCACCGCTTAAGAGCGCCCGGTCCCAACCCAAGCTCTTCTCCTGTCTGTCCCCCCAATGATGGAATCACCTCCCCACCTCCATCAGAGACCCTTAATGTCTCCCCACCTTCAAGAAAAGGCTCAAGACGCACTTGTTCCGGGAGTACAACGGTACTTAGGAATGATTTGCTGGACCTGATGTTAGTTTCCTCCAGGATCACAATGACTCTTATTGAGAGACTTGTTGCTCTTGTTGGTTAGTTGTAACTGATTTAAAATTATTGTACTCGCTATGAAATATATTATTGTTGCTTGCTTTTCTGCAGGTACACTCTTGCACTTTTAAGGTTCATGTTTTTTAATTGTAACTTGTTTAACTACATGCTCTTATGGTTCTTGCCTTTTGGCACTTATTTGCTGTTCACAATGTATGCTTCATGTTCTGGCTACCCGCAATATGTTTTGGGGCTATCTCGTTGTTATGATCAGTGACCCCTATGCACTTTTGTAAAGCTCTCTCTTGGAAGTCGCTTTGGATAAAAGCTTCCGAATAATGAAACCTAAATGAATAATTGTAAATGTAAATGTAGAAGGGGAGTAGGATTTTGGCAACACTGTTTTTCATACCTGCCGAAATTCTCCCCCCCATATCTTGGGACTATAAGATCTGACACCCCCTCAACATTATTTTGGTGGCTCCTCATGCCCTGTAGAGTGTGCCATAAAAAGCTTTTGATAGTTGCATAAATGTAAAAGTTAGAAGGGGAGTAGGATTTTGACAACACAGTGCACGCGTTCACGCGTAGGGGAGTGGAATTTTCGCAGATTTCGGCTCAACACCTGTTCTGCTCCTGTCTGTATAGCTACGATGGAAAAATTGTATTTTAATATTAAAAGCCTGACTTCATGCATCAGCAGTCACAGACCTGTGTAAATCGTTTTTTGTTTTTAATTCATACTGAGAAATCATTGGCATTTAGTTATCCTAGTTAATAGTTACATTAGACTCATTTAAGACATAATCAAATGAACCGATTCAAATGAGAAATAGCATATTTCGAAATAGCCTATATCTAGAAAAGTTAGTGTTATAAAATCATTCATATTGGGAAATTGACCCTGGTAATCTATGCTGCGTTTAATAATCTTCATGAATGAAGAACCGCAGAATTAAGATTAGTAAAAACATTGTAAATAAAATTGTAGCAAAACTCACAATCTAACTAAAACACAATGGCAATTAAATATAATCAGTTGTAGCCTACTTACAGCAAAATTAAAGTCCGAAGAATCATGAAAAACAGATGTGCCGAGTCGACATTGAAATGGAATGATTAACAGCGTATGGTTGCTGGAGATCTACCTCTAAGGTCGCAAACTCATAGTTGCTGATCTATGGGGCTCCAATAGGCTATATATACACTGACTTTTAGCGACAACTTGTGGTGACTCATACGATCCAGTGGTGATGAAGGATGGAGACACCTGGCCACACCCTTTGAGAAACAGTTGCGGACAGACGCTTCTGGGCTAAGCGGTTTGGCACAATCGAGCTGACATTTCGTTTGAACCCTTTTAGATCATATCCCCGGTCATACCGTAGTCCTACAGCTATTTATTTAAAATCTGTTTTCCTTTTTTTGTACATGCAACTTTATGATTTAACATGATGTCACTACTATGTATGATATCTGCAACCAAAATAATTTGAAGATTTGATTTAGGCCTACTAGAAAACCCGAAATGGAGATCATTAACTATTCGAATAGTTACCAGTAACAAAGAAATAGGCACAAGTATCTAAAACAATTTTTGCTAATTTTGAGGATAAAATGAAATTACTTGCGACTTGCTGTGAAAACTCGTCATTCAAAGCGCAACGCGAACCAACATTCTTGCTCCACGACAACGCATTCTGAGGAAATATAGCCCAGCTATGATGACCAAAAGAAATTTATTTTGTTTAGAGCATTTCATGGCAGGCCTTGTTTTCCATTTGATGTAAATGCAATGCACCCTCTGCTAATTGTGACTAGGGAAGTGTCACATGACTGGAACTTACTCTGGTTACTCATAGTCCCCTCGGTGAGATCTATGTGATTTAATAACTGTCTATGCCGCGTGAGGGCGTCAACGATCAACACGACTGAACGTGCGGTGATCACGAGTTGGATCATTGCGCTGTAGTAGTTCCGCCCCCTGAATCGAACACACACACTTCCAGTAACAGAGCTCTCACTGTCAAACCTATAGGGCTAGAGACAAGTCATTATTTGTTTGAGTTTTAGTTCATCCGTGAAACTGATGTGTCGGATGTGACTTATTATTTTCTTGGAAGACGCATGTAACTCATATCTGCTTATTACTAGTTAGTTTATAGTATCTGGTGCGTCACGGTAAAGCTTGCTAGTTAGGCAGTAGCTAGCTAAACGTCCACCTGCCCTTGTATTTAACGCAGATGCTACGCTACAAGCTAGCTAGCTACCTACCGGCTAACGAATAGCCAACCCAGTTTATGGTCATTCGAGGTCACTTGGCTTTTTGTATCGCCTTATTTTGACAAGCTGTGAGCTGAATTTGAGCTATCCGGCTACGGTAGCTTTGGAAGAAAGAGAAATGAAGGGTCTTCCATACTTCTGCAGAGGAGAGGTTATTCGAGGATTCGGAAGAGGGAGTAAAGAATTGGGGATTCCAACGGGTAAGGAAGCTAGCATGCTAACGGTTACTCCAATCAGTTCGTCTGTGCTGGCGTCCTTATATATTCATAAGGTTAGGTCTTACTCAATGGGCATTGCCCATTGATGACGTTTAGCAGTACTGAAACGTTCAACGTAAAGATACTGCTTTCTAGGCTACGCACATTGCTTTATGTGCGTAAACTTATCTTAAAGCGAACATTGGTATGATTTGTCACACGGTTCACTAGCTAGGCACCAGTTTCCGCTGCTAACGTTCTAGCAAGTTCCTGAAAAAGTGACTCCGCTAACGTACGTATAAACGTTCAAACTTATTAACACAGATCGGATTGTGCTTGTACTTTTGGTGACCTTTGCCTCAGCCTCAGGGTGACAACAAACACAATCCGTGAAATTTCGAGCCCAGGGTTACTTTGGCTCTTTTGTCCTTACATACCACCGCTGTTGTTTAGTCTAGCATAAGTAGGCTGTCTTTTCTGGTTCACATGAAAAGTATTAACTATTATGATTGTAACCTAGCTACGTGTTGCACTGTGGGTAATGATGACGCACCTAAAACTGCGCCGTGTAGCGAGGATGGAAAATAAGGGTCTCCAATCCTGATCGAGATATACTTTCTACATAGTTCCATCACTATAATCTAGCCGACCCGGTTCTAACAATCAGCCTGTTGATGTGTTGAATCAGGTTTGTTACAACTGGTATTGGGGCAAAAACCTACAGGAATATTGGCCTAGCTCTCTAGAAACAGGAGACCCTGTTAGCGGGAGAATAGCGGCAGGCCTAAGCAGTGGTTTGACCTGACTGAAGCCTAACTTGAGTGTCTCGCTTGATTCTCCCTCCATCTCGTCCCGCCAGCTAACTTCCCAGACTCCGTGGTGGATCACCTACCTGCTGACGTCAGCACAGGGATCTACTATGGCTGGGCCTGCGTGGGAAGTGGAGACATACACAAGATGGTGATGAGCATCGGCTGGAACCCCTTCTACAAGAACACCAAGAAGTCCATGGTCAGGAACACAGATGGCGTGATTATGATGTCATAACTGAATGCCCGTGTCATGCATGCATGCACGCTCGTCCAATACATATCGAACGCAATGATGATTTGTGTTGCTGCCGATTTATGAAGCACATTTAAAAACAACAACTGTCCACCCAAAATGTTGTACAGTCAAGTAGCAAAAGCAATAAAACAACACAATCTAGCCAGTCTAACATCTAGAGGCAACTTGTTGCACAGTTTGGGGGCTGCCACTGAAAAAGCACCATCATCACCCCTGTGCTTCTACCTAGACCGTGGGACACTCAGAAGTAACTGACCAGTGGACCCGAGTGTCCTAGATTGCGACGTGTAGCTTAAGCAGATCAGTAAGAATGTTGCAGTGGTAGCTGTTCGTGCTCGATGTCTTGACCCTCCTTGTGTTTGTGTGTGTTTCAGGAGACTCACGTGATCCACACGTTTAAGGAGGATTTCTACGGCCAGCTCCTCAGTGTGGTGATGGTGGGCTACATCCGGCCTGAGAGGAGCTTTGACTCACTCGGTAAGAGAGGCTAACTCACTCACTCACATTCACTCTGTCACACGTTCACTCAAGTCACTTGCTCTCTGACTCGCTCATTCGGTCACCACCCGTTCACTAACCCTCTCACCCACTCACTCACAACATCAACCTTCAGATTTGAACAAACGCACATCATCTCTGTCCATCTATTCCCTGGCAGAGGCCCTGATATCGGCGATCACCAACGACATCGAGGAGGCCAAGGCCAGGCTTGAGGTACCGGAACACATCAAGCTGAAGGAGGATAACTTCTTCACGTCCAGTGCCAGCACGTCTAAGTCAACAGGTTCCACCATCATGAACGGTCACTGATGATTGGCACAGCTTCCCTGTTTGCCAGTCAAGCCCTCTTCCACCCGTATCTCTGACAGCTGCTGTCAATTCAGCACAATTACAAACTGCTTCTATATGTATTTACAGTTTTCTTTTTTCTTTTATTGTTAAGCATTGTTAAGAACAGTTTATTTTGAAACGTTGTGTGTTGGATCTGTATGTGGCCTCACACGTGGCTGACCGGGATCACGTGGAAGTTCGTGACGAGGTTCTGTATGTACAGGTCCACTTGCAACTTCATCAAAGCTTCAGTTTGCCTCTCTCCTACCCTCCCTTCTCCCCCACCCACCCACCCTCCCTTCTCCTCTCCCCTCCCTTCTCCTCTCCCCCACCCTCCCTTCTCCTCTCCCCCACCCACCCTCCCTTCTCCTCTCCCCCACCCTCCCTTCTCCTCTCCCCCACCCTCCCTTCTTCCCTCCCCTCTCCCACCCTCCCTTCTCCTCTCCCCCATCCACCCTCCCTTCTCCTCTCCCTTCTCCTCTCCCCCACCCTCCCTTCTTCCCTCCCCTCTCCCCCCCTCTCTTCTCCCCCCCCCCCTCCCTCTCCTCTCCCTTACCCTCTCCTCTCCACAGAGCTGTTTCTGTCTATCTGCTGCAACCTTGGCAAAGGCGGATATGTTACTGATTGAGTTATCTGGTCTCGGAGCGAAGGGAGGGAATGGATGGTTAGAGGGAGTTAAAACATTCAGGGGGAGGGTAGAGGAGGTTGAAGGGGATCACTACCAAGCAGGAGCTGTGTCGCTGCTCCTCATCCAGAGAGCATTCAGAGGGATCTGTCTGTTCCAGATCAGAGCTGAAATATATTCTTTTTTATTTCTTTTTATTTATATCGAAGTTGTGTTTTTTTGAAAGACAAGTTGAAGTCCATTGCCATGATCATTATCTGCTATGCTAATGTTTGTACAAGTCTCAATACAGATCTCCCCATGTTATCTGTAGCCCTGTTGGCCATGACCCCTAGTGTAACAGCTCCCAGGAGTAGAGCTTATTAATGTTGTCGCTAGGTAGATTGGATGCACAGCAGGAAGTTCGAGATTGTGGATCTGATTATGCAGTCCTTAGTTTTGTCTTAGTATGATGTAATCAACTCAAATTTGATTGGCCCTTCTGGACAGTACAGGTTGCATTGTCTCACCCATTCCCTGACCAATCATTGTGTGTGGATTCGTAGGCAGAGTTTGATGAGGTTATAACTTTGTGGAATCTTCTGCACCATTGGTCCTCTGAAGGTCTGTTAGAGATAAGCACTAATAGAGAAGGGGACGAAGTCCAGTGTCTCAGGTGATCTGAGGTGTGTGTGTGTGTGTGTGTGTGTGTGTGTGTGTGTGAGTGAGTGAGTGAGTGAGAGAGAGTGGGATGTGTTCGTATAATTGACCAGGTAGTGCACAAACGTGTTTTGTCTGAGGGGAGAGATAGTAAGGTGGAACACTGGATATCTTTATAATAGCTGTAAATACTTGGGATTCAAGTCAAAACAAGAACACATATTCACAGTCTATAAGTGTATTTTTATTAGAGACAGTCATATATATATATATATTGTCTTTTTAGATTCGATTTTCTGAAGAATTGAGTTGTGTTGAGGTACATATTTTCCTTTCTGTGAAATAAGGAAAGGAAATGTATACAAAATATACAGTATAATGTGTTCTAGCATGACTGTGCTTCTCTCACAGACCAAAGGCATGTAAAGGCAGGAACGTTGCAGACTTGGTGAAGGTGCGTGTGAAAATACACCAACACACACCACAACATGTTTTGTTTTAGATTTGTTTCCCATGTTGTGGTGCCATGGTGACGGTACAGCTCAGCAGTAGAGCAATCTGTCTGCAGATCGAGGACTGGACAAATGCTCCTAACTACTAATGCTATGACTCCTAAGAGATCCATGTTGTGCCCAGAAATTCTCATTCAACCGTTTTTATCAGTTAATCTTCCAACTGTGGCGGCATTCTGATGTTATATTTTGCGCTACGAGACTATCGGAAGTAAGCCTAGATTAATTGTAAACAGTTTCTGTTAGCGAAACCAAATCTCAGCTTTCTTGCCTCATTGTTCCTTGTTGGTGTCATCTTGTTTGTCTCCAAGGCCCAAGCCTGACTCTCTTCAGTATCATGTTCATAGAGACACAAGCCTGACTCTCTTCAGTATCATGTTCATAGAGACACAAGCCTGACTCTCTTCAGTGTCATGTTCATAGAGACAGGCTTTTTGCTGTGCGTGTACATGTGTATACCGTTCTTTGAAGCCTCTTTAATAAACAGGTTAACCACTGATGTCCGGCTTCTCTCCTCACTTGTGTGTGAGTACAGCACATTCAAAATACAGTGTATTCCCTCAGTTATATTAACTTGTCTTGCCAAGAAATGACTGTATAGTCAATACATAACCATGTATTTGGCTGATAAGATCTTTACACTCATTCTAATCACTATCGCTTTGTTGAACGTACTGTAAATACAAACCGGTTTGAACTTCTTCAAAGTACGTAAGTGGTGTGCGATTGCACGAGTAAATCATTTATCACAATGACACAGCAGAATTCCAGGAAGTTCGGAAGATACATCCGACTTTATTTGAATAAACATTTAATACATTTCAGACTGAATATAATATTTTGAAACTATTTGAAAATCACTGAAAGCTAAACTATCTACTTTAAGTGCATTTACATTTAGTTCTCACAGTTAAAAACATGTTAGTTTTTAATGCAATAAATCGTGTTCAGAAATTCAAATATAAATTTATTTGTGCCCATAATCAAGAAAAGGCATTCACTTTGGGCATTCATTCAGCACTAAATACTCATCATATACACAAAATGAGCGCCGTTTATAGAGTCCAGGTGTTCAATTAAAATGGACCAAACCATCTGCAGGGGAGCTCCACATCACACATCCCAGATTGGAAGAGGCACTTGAAAGACGGCCAGAGAAATGATCTGTTATCACCAGGATTCAGTGAGCGGCTGCCTTGAAGCGGAAAGGTTGAAGGTTTGATTCCCAGTGCCAAATTTTAAAGCACGGGTTGGGAGAGGCATGTGAAAAACGCCCGGAGAAACGGTCTGTTACAGCCCGGATGGCTCAGTGAGGAGAGCAGCTGTCTGGTAACCTGAAGGTTGAAGGTTTGATTCCCGGTGCCAAATTTTAAAGCACGGGTTGGAAGAGGCACTTGAAAAACGCCCGGAGAAAAGGTCAGTTACAGCCCGGATGGCTCAGTGAGGAGAGAGGCTGCCTTGAAACCTAAAGGTTGGAGGTTTGATTCTCGGTGCCAAATTTTAAAGCACGGGTTGGAAGAGGCACTTGAAAAACGCCCGGAGAAACAGTCTGTTACAGCCCGGATGGCTCAGTGAGGAGAGCGGCTGTCTGGTAACCTAAAGGTTGAAGGTTTGATTCTCGGTGCCAAATTTTAAAGCACGGGTTGGAAAAGGCACTTGAAAAACGCCAGGAGAAAAGGGCCGTTATCGCCGGGATTCTGTGGCATCATGGGTTAGGCGTTCGCCAATGATGAAGAGTCAGGTGAGCGTAAAGCCACTGGCGGGCTCGGAGTGCCATGTGAGCGGTACGATACCCGCTGCAGTTGACTGGAATCCCTGGAGAACCAGGGCAGGGGGGGCCGTGTCCCCCCTGGATTCTTTCCAACAGTGAAACCAGGGGGTTATGTGACCCAGGTAGTAGAGCAAGTAGAAATTTTGGAAACCTAAAGACAGTTGGAAGAAACCAAGACTTTGAGCAAATACATAAAAAGTCCTGTAATCAAAGATTGATGTAATCATTCACGTCTTACTGCTAACGGGGCCATTAACATTCATTGTTTTCTAGGAAGTACATACAAGTGATCTATATCAATCATCTCTACGTTTGATGCCACAAGCGTATATATACTGAGCATATACTGAGCATATATACTGCTCACAATCACCCAAACATTGTGAGACACACCTGGCAATCGTTTGCGTTGATTGGCAATAGTACCTATCGGTCAGATTGTGAATGACATTTCCGGAAGTCATTTCCACAAGTTAATGTTAATACTGATAGATACGTTTGGACTGTCACATTGAATACACTGTATTTTGAATGACACAAAGAACGGTATACACAAGCATGTCTCTATGGCCTTGGAGACAAGATGACACAGCGAAAGCTGAGATTTGGATACGCTAACAGTTTACAATTCATCTAAGCCTACTTCCGATAGTCTCGTAGCGCAAAATATTACAACGTGGCTCTCTGGTGCGTGTCCACTACGCCAAATAACCCTTTGCACTTATAATTATCTTCTATCTATCGCTTGCCTTCCCACAGTGCACTACGCTCGGGGGCGTGTCAGACAGATGAATACAGAGTTGTAGTTCTCTAATATCGATCAATCACTTTTATACACATTAAGCAAAGTTCTGATACTAGCTAGCGTGATGTTATCTACTATACACACTAGTTCTGGCTCTTTTCTTTGCTGTATTTTAATCAAAGTGAATGATTACATTTTACAGTACGCGATCGGACGCGAACCCCACTAATAATGCCCCTGTAGAGTTGACGAGTTGACAGAGTCGTAGTAGAGCCTAGCGAAAAGTACAGTTTTCGCTAAAACTGACAATATGGGTGTTGATATCACACATATGAGACACAGTCACAGTACCCTGGCAGTGCTTGTCAGCTGTAGAGCTGGCTAGCTAATGCAGGTAGCATAACACCCCGGCAGCTAGCCGGCAGCTAAAACAAAACAAACAGGGCAACAACGCGGATATAGTCAGCTATATTTCTCTCTCGCATTCTGTCTTATTATCATACATCTCTTTCTTTTCTGAACAGCGCAATCAATTTACAGTATATGTGAGATTCCACAGACTTCCACACACTTCTCCTTTTGGAGAATGTGTGTCTCGGAGGCGTGTCCCGGCTCACCTGCTGCACGTGGGCCATGCCCATGTGTATCTGGTTGTACCCGTGCTGCACCGTGGGGAAGTTGGCCTGCGGGGACTGGGGGTTGGGCCCCGGGGTCATGGAGGGTGGGGGCCAGGGCGGAGTACATCTGCTGCTGGGGGGGGTGGCTGCCCCCATGAAAGAGGCAGCGCGTGTGTGTGTACCTGGGACTGGTAGTGCCGGGTGCATCATGGCGGGCATGCCCTGGGGATGGTGCTAGTTTTGCTGAGGCATGTTGGGTACTGTAGTTCACAGAGAGAGAAAGACGGTCCACAATCAGGTCGGTGTGGTGCGCCACCTGGTGGTACTTTGACGCATGAACGACATGGATCCAACTGTGACCTGCTGTGAACTCGTCATATCAGACGGAAAACTCCTTCTGTTAATGGAATATAGGAACGCCAGCTCACATTCCTGTCATAAGTAATATTGATAAAGAGACTGTTTTAGTCAACACATATTTATTAAAAACAGTTTTATTTTAAAGGTTTAAAATCATGAGAAAAAATGAAAACACACAACCTTAGTGCAAGCTCAACACAACATTCTTCTTTTACTTCTAAGAGATGTATGGAAGGATAAAACTGAAAATGTTCTTGTATGTACAAGGACATTCAATTACAAGAAAGCAGACTTTGCAGGCCAGTAAACATTCAGACCAACAGCAATTCAAGAGGTCATTATAGATACAATGTTAACAAGCTGAGGCTGGAGTGTATCAATCTACGTCATTGACGACAGCACGTAAAAGTCCCCCCCACCCCCTTTGAGGTCTGTATTTGGTTTCACCTGTGTCAAAATCTACAATGTATGCAAATACATCCAGATGCTTGGGGTGCGCTTGATTTAAGTGACTGACACTGACGAAGTTAACCCACACAGCAACATCAGTGCAACTCGAGTAAGAGTAGTGTTCAGCGCCGGTGTGTTCGAGCCAGGCCAGGTGTCCCCCCCCCCCCCCCCCCCCCCTCACTCAGGTAAGGGTGTAGCTCTCCTCGTCATCATACTCCAGCTCCAGCTCCTCATCCTCGTCCAGCAGGCCGTATTTGAACTTCCTGTAGACCGTCCCATCCTTGCCCATGTACACGATGTCATCTTCCTCCTCCTCCTCCTCGTCATCCTCCTCTCCCTCCAGGATGCGGTCGCTGTACTCCCCGTAGCCGCTGTCGGAGACGGCCTTGGCTCCGCCCACATCCTTGCCCAGCTTCTCGTACTTGCCGGTGGAGGCGGGGCCTCTCTTGGTGCGCGCCCGGAGGAGGAGGAAGACCACGGTCCCCATAGCAACGATGATGAAGATGGAGATCAGAGCTGAAGAGAGCCGGCCGGCCTCCCTGCTCCACGTCCAGCTCCTCAGGGCTTCCGAACACGAAGTTGACCCCCAGGATGCACTCCTCTGGAAAGGCAGACAGGGCAGAGGTCAAAGGCACCATGACTTTGGGGAACAGAGGTCAGAGGTCAATGTTTGTGGGGGCTAGGCTTAGAGTGGGAGCGGTACAGGTGTGAGTTGGGGTGGTTCCGAGGTAAGGTAGGGGTGATGGGGTGACAGGGGTGGTGTTTACCATCGGAGGTCTTGCAGTCGCAGCACTCGTGTTGCAGCGGTGCATTGTGGGCCGTGTCCCCGCAGCAGAACAGACAGCGCCCGTCGTCCGCCAGGATCTGGAGGGCGGGGCACGCGGTGCAGTTCCATCGGCCCGGCCCGTAGCAGTCCAGACACGAGGGGTCGCACGGAACACACGTCCGCCTCAGAACCCAGAGAACCGGAACCCTGAGGGGAGGAAACCTGAAAACACACACGTGAACACGCTCAAACATGCACACACACACACGCACTTACACACACACACACGTGAACACGCTCAAACATGCACACACACACACGCACTTACACACACACACGTGAACACGCTCACAGTACAAACACATGCACACACACACACACACACACTTCCACACACACACACGTGAGTCTGTCTTACCTCTGAGGGGACGTAGAAGCCGAGTAAACAGTCAGACTCACAGATCCCTGCGAAGTGTGTGTAGCCATGGTAACAGCTGGTGCAGGCCAGAGCGCCCTGGTCTGGTCACACAGAGGACAGGCGGAGGTTGTATGGTGTGTACGAGTGTGTGTAAGTGTGTGTAAGTGTGTGTGTGTGCCAGCTCCTTACCTCTGCAGGTCTGGCAGGTAGGGTGACAGCGCCGGCAGATCTTGGCGCGGGCGTCGGGGTACAAGTTCTCTGGACACGTCTTCAGGCAGCGCCCGGCCTGCGGCAGGAGCAGGTAGTCGTCACGGCAACTCAGACACTGGCTGTCCCCGCCGCCGCGACACTGCTTACACGCCGGGTCACAGCGCTCGCAAGTCATGGTGGTGGCGTTGCCGTAGTGACTGGCGTGAAGAGAGTCATGGATTCGGTGAGGGGAGACATAAAGCTGACAGTGGAAGAAACTGTGACTGTGTGTGTGTGTGTGTGTGTGTGTGTGTGTGTGTGTGTGTGTGTGTGTGTGTGTGTGTGCGTGCGTGTGTGTGTGTGTCTTACTTCTCTCCGCAAGATTCCACACAGCTGCGACCCAGCCTGAAGTGCCCAGGTTTGCAGGTGACACACTGGACGCTATGGCGACCCTGACACGACGCACAGCTGAAGTGACAACGCTCGCACAAACGGCCCTCCTTGTCGTCATAGTAACCCACAGGACACCCGTCCACACAGGTGTTGTCTGAGGAAACAGAAACAAAATAAGAGTTTTTGAAAGACAGACAGAGAGACATTATCATATCAGTAGCTCATTATCCAGCAACAAGAGCATCTACACAATAACGTGTGTGTGTGTGTGTGTGTGTGGGGGTGAGAGGTGCTGACTCACTGAGCAGCAGGAGAGGGGCGTTGCAGCTCAGACAGTCCTCCTTAGACGGCCCGGTGCAGCGGTGACACGTCAGGGGACAGGCCTGACACTCTCCGGCTGAGTCCTTGTAGGAGCGCAGGGGGCAGCTGTCGTAGAACACACAGTGTCTGCTGGCGTCCAGACGCATCCTGGCTCCGCACGAGGAGCAGGAGGAGGGCTCGGGGCCGGAGCACGTCTGACACGACCTATCACAGTCTGGGAAACATGACGGACACAGGAGACAGCCTATCACGGTCTGGGAAACATGACGGACACAGGAGACAGCCTATCACGGTCAGGGAAACATGAAGGACACAGGAGACAGCCTATCACGGTCTGGGAAACATGACGGACACAGGAGACAGCCTATTACGGTCTGGGAAACAGCGGAAATCAGAGGCTCACCCAGTTAGGGTTCAGTATGTGCATGTGTGTGTCCTTACCCCTGCACTCTGAGGTGTGTGTGTCGTGGTAGGTGTTGGAGGGACAGCGAGGCAGACACTCCCCGTTGTAGCGGACGGCCGCCGGGTTCTTACAGACGTCACAGTCGTCCGAGTCGGGCCCGTCACACGACGCGCAGTCGCCATGGCAACGCACACACTCCTTCTGCTCCGGGCTGGGGAAGAAGCCGGCAGGACAGTCGTCCACACACCTGTCCTCATGGAGGAAGTAGTACCTGTCACACTCTGGAGGGAGAGGGGGGGGGGGGGGGGGGGGAGAGAGATTACAGAACTGCACTGCCAATGGAAAACTAACCAAGTATAAAACCTCTTCCGTTCCTTCCAGTCCTGTGTGCAGGTACCCTGGCCTGTGTGCAGGTACCCTGGCCTGTGTGCAGGTACCCTGGTCTGTGTGTGCAGGTACCCTGGCCTGTGTGCAGGTACCCTGGTCTGTGTGTGCAGGTACCCTGGCCTGTGTGCAGGTACCCTGGTCTGTGTACAGGTACCTTGGCAGAGGCCCTCAGAGCTGCAGCGGGTGCAGTCAGGGGGGCAGCGCAGACAGCGGCCCTGCTGGGGGTAGTGCCCCCCGGGACAGTGGCCCCTGCAGGAGTGCTCCAGCAGCAGGTACTGGAGCTCACAGCTCAGACAGTGGGTGGTGTTGCCCAGGCAGGAGGCACAGTTTGGGGCACAGGGCTGGCACTCACCACCCCAGGGGAAGCCCCTGGTGGGCAGGAGGGGGGAGGGGGGCAAATGAGTGGAGAGAAACAAAATGAAATTGTGTGTATGTGTGTGTGCCTATGCAGGCGTGTGAGTGTGTGTGTGTGTGTGTGCAGCCATATGTGTTTGCACGTGTGTTTGTGTGAGAAGGTGTGTGTGTCTCACCTGTGACACTCGGCCACACACTGTCCGTCCTGCAGGTACAGGTGTGTGTGTCCTGTGCTGCACCTCTGGCAGACCAGGCCATCCTGGCACAGGACACAGCCGGGCACGCAGTCGTCACAGAGGCCGGACGTCAGGTTACCAAACGCTCCCTGTGGACACTGAGACACACAGGACTGACGGCTGGTCAGGAAGTGACCTGCAGAGAGACACACACACACAGAGACAGACAGGACACACACACACACACAGAGAGAGACAGACAGGACACAGAGACAGACAGGACACACACACACACGCAGAGAGAGACAGACAGGACACACACACACAGAGAGAGACAGACAGGACACACACACACAGAGAGAGACATACAGGACACACACACACACACAGGAAGAAAAAATCCCAGTCAGTTACAGTTCCTTCCTCAGCTCCATCTTTAGATTCCACACAGCGCTCAGTCTGCATGTCCTGCGGCCCGACAGGTGTCAGAGCAGCCTGGTCTCACCTGGGTCGCAGGTGTCAGAGCAGCCTGGTCTCACCTGGGTCGCAGCTGTTACAGTCCTCCTTCCCCGGGGCGGAGCAGCTGAGGCAGGAGGAGTGACACTGCTGGCAGTCCCCCTCTCCTGCGGACACACAACACTTCCATCAACACACCACACTGAGGTCGACACCCCTCTCAGGGTCCCGTGTGAGGGGGTCAGCGTGTGAGGGGGTCAGCGTGTGAGGGGGTCAGCGTGTGAGGGGGTCAGCGTGTGAGGGGGTCAGTGTGCTGTCTCACCGTTGCGGTAGTGTTTCTGGGGGCAGGCGGTGTTGAGGCTGTCCACACACTGCCCAGCCGTCAGGGTGAAGTCGTCCTCACACGAGTCACAGTCGTTGTAGTTTGGGCCCCCACAGGAGCGGCACTCCCGGTGACATGGTTCACACTCCTGGCTCTCCTCGTCCACGTAGAAGCCCTCCGTGCAGTGATCCACACACTCGCCGTCTGCACACACACACACACACACACACACACACACACACAGGGGGGCAGTAAAGGGGGGGTTTAGGAAGTTCTAGAGGCCCTGGTCAGACTGGGGCCTCTGCAGAACCACATACTTTCCTGTATCGTTTTGGTATATAAGGTCAGTCAATCTCAGCTTAAGGATATTGATGGATATTAGCTTCCGTATTGAGCCAGCGTGTGTGTGTGTGTGTTAAAGTGTGTGTCTTAATGTGTGTGTGTGTGTTACCTGAGATGTAGTGTCCCTCCTCACACCAGTAGCACTGCTGGGTGTCACAGTTGACACAGTGTTTGTCCTCGCAGTGGACACACGTCATGGAGTCCTCCGCACTGTAGGTCCTCTCTGGACAGATCCTGTAGCAGTCTGTACCCAGCCTGGGGGGGGGGGGGGGGGGAAGAGGAGCAGAGAGGGGGCGAGAGAGGACAAGAAATAAAGAATGGGAGAGAGAGAGAAAGAGAGGATGTATGGGTTAGCTGCGTCAATACATAACAACGATAGCGATGGATGTGATACAGCAATTCTGCTATGACACCAAAGTGCTTGATGAACTCCATACAGGTGGGGCTCCTGTGTCTGACTTACTGGTAGTAGTCCTCAGCACAGGTGAGGCACTCTCTGGGGTTCAGCTGGTAGAAATACAAGACCTGCATCAATCACTGACCTCAGAACAGAGCTTAAGAACAGAGTACATGCATACATGTCTTGTATTAGATCGTGTCTTCAGTAGTGCCTGATCTGGGATCAGGTCCCCGTGGTTCCTCAAAGCTGTATTTATTGTAGTCCTAATCCTGGAAGTTCGGCTGCAGTTCTCTTTGGGTCCAGCGGGGGGCAGTGTAGCACCACAGCAGACACGGACAGTCTCCTCAGGTCCCCAGTGGAGCTAGACTGACCTATTCTCTCCACCGTGGAGCCTCACCACTACAAACAACTCTCTCTAGATTCCACTAATCTGCTAAACCTTCTACTGTCAATCACAGCCGTCAGACTCGTTACCTAGGGAACGGCTTTGTTGTCCGCGAGTAGCTTTGACAACCCCAGGAGGAGAGAGAGAGGGGTGACAGAGGAGGGAGGATGAGAGGAGAGGAGGAGGAGGAGTGGTAGAGAGGGATGATAGTAGAAGAGGAGGAGGAGAGGAGGAAGAGAGGAGGAAGAGAGAAGGTGTGATAGACAAGAAAGACAAAAGCTAATTCTTTAGCTGAGTGCCCTCTGGGACATTCCTCACCACCTCCCTCCCCTCCTCCCTCCCCTCCTCCCTCCCTCTCTCCTCTCTCCACCTCTCTTTCTCTGTCTCTCTCCCTCCTCTCTGCTACGGGGCCAAACCAGGCCTCTAGCCCCCAGAGCTGCACACAGCATCATTCTACAGAGATGACAAGCCTCCACCTGCAGCAGCACTTACTCAGGGAGGGGGGGGGGGGGGGGTGGAATGAGAGTAAGTGGTCGGAAATCAAGCCCTCAGGATCCATCTATCTGACATCAGAAAAAAAACGCTTCACATAAATATTAATGGAGCGTGCCAAGATGAAAACTTCCACAGCCTCTGGACACACACACACGCACACACACACATGCACACACACACACAGGTAGTTACCCAGACTGCAATAACATATCACAAATTTAGCGTAGAGCAGTAATCTATTAAACGCATTCAAAAACAAACACATAAACACACTATAATTCACTCACTTGCAGAGGGA
>CM042879.1:6955719-6978219 GCA_023658055.1 Thaleichthys pacificus | reverse complement strand
CCACCTGCCCCCTGCTTCTGTCATGGGAGCAGATGAGCCTCAGGAGGACCAGACCGTCTGATCTAAATATTGTGTGTGTGTGTCTTTCAGTAAGAGAGTGAAGGTTGTGTGCATGTGACGATGTGTGTCTGTATCTGTCTGTGTCCGAGTGTGTGTGTGTGCGTGTGTGCGTTCCTACCTTCCCCACATTCGAGAGGGACACACTTCCCGTCTTTAAGGTAGTGGGCGGGGCTACAGTGCAGGCAGTGGTCGAGGGCGGAGCAGACAGAGCAGTGGGCGGGGCATGCCTCACAGCGGTTCCTCCAGGAGGGGGAGAAGCCGTCGGGGCATGCATCCCGACACTCCCCCCCAAACAGGTACCTGGGCACCTTATACTTGTCTACACGACAGACAGATGGACACACACACACACACACAACCAGACGTATGATTAGACACCTTGGCATAAGGAGGCCCAGACTAAGAATGTGAAACACTGTATACCTCCTATGCTTATACACACGGACAAACGAACACACTCCTTTCATAGTGTTTTTCAGAATAAGACCACACTACCACCCCTCCTTCTCCTGCCTCCAAAACGTCTTCCTGGGAAAGCTCTCAAAGTCTAGTCTCCCCTGTAGATCCCCCCCTCTGCAGGGTGTCTCTCTCAGGAGTCCTGGTGTTATTGTTTGGTCTCTCTGGCTTCCACATGCCTTCAGTTTTAAACAGAACCACATTTCACACGCACAGTGACCGTCTCGCTGGCCGACTGGCCGACCGCACGTGCCAAGTAAAGAGCTTTGAATCTGCTGCAAATCTGTTCCTGATCTGGTGAGGTCGTGTGTTGTGTGTAAAGTGTGTGTCAATATTAGGACCACCTAGGGAGATGTGAAGGCCTGTTAACAGTGTTAGTACGCCAGAGTTTCACACCTCTTTTACCACACAGGCTGACCTAAACCGAGCGCACCCCAGACACCAGACCTTGGTGTATCTAACAGGTGTGGTTGTCAAGGCAGCAGCCTACCCTTGTCACAGCTGGTGCAGTTGTTCGGTTCGCTGTCGTTGCATTCATTGCAGGTGTGATGGCACAGGTGGCACTGGCAGTCCATGGCGTAGCGCCCCCTCTGGCAGCGGATCACACACTTGCCCTCGTCAAAGTACCTGCCCAGGAGGAGTGGGGGAGGAGGTCAAATTCTCCAAAACATGCTTCCGAGAAACTCAAAACTTCTAGATTTTTTTGTCAGCTAGCAAGGAAGGATGTATATTTGATGAATTTCAACAGGGTCCATTTCAACAGTTCATCCCCACGTGTCACAACCAATAGAAATGGCTGAAGGCTGGGGTCCTCTGATTGGCTGAGGGACCTCTGACCCCTGGTCTCACCTGCTGCTGGGACAGCTGATGCACTCCTCCACCTCGGGGCCGGTGCACAGCTTGCAGGTGGCGTCACACAGGTGGCACTTCCCATGTGAGCTAAGGTACTCACCTAGGGACAGGTACACACACAGCACACTCAACATCACGCCAGTACAACTAACCCTGACCTAGGCCCTGACCTAAACCTAGACCCTGACCTAAACCTAGACCCTCACCTAGGCCCTGACCTAAACCTAGACCCTCACCTAAACCTAGACCCTGACCTTCACCTAGGCCCTGACCTAAACCTAGACCCTCACCTAAACCTAGACCCTCACCTAGACCCTGACCTAAACCCTGATCTAGACCCTGACCTAAACCCTGACCTAAACCTAGACCCTCACCTAAACCTAGACCCTCACCTAGACCCTGACCTAAACCCTGATCTAGACCCTGACCTAAACCTAGACCCTCACCTAGGCCCTGACCTGACCTAAACCTAGACCCTCACCTAGGCCCTGACCTAAACCTAGACCCTGACCTAAACCTAGACCCTCACCTAGACCCTGACCTAAACCTAGACCCTCACCTAGACCCTGACCTAAACCCTGATCTAGACCCTGACCTAAACCTAGGCCCTGATCTGGGCCCTACCTAGGGACAGGCACACACACAGGAGACTCATCACGCTGTTACGACTATCTCTACATCTAACCTAGACCCTGACTATAACTTGGAGACTTCAGATCCCGATAGTATAACTAGCCCTAATTTAGATGTGACCTCCCTGTCACCCTAACACACACACACAGGATAGGAGACTTATCATCCAGCTACTTCCCCAAGAAAATGGACCGAATTATCCCTTTACCTTATAGGCCATTTCTCAGACATGGATTAAGCCCAGTTTTAATGTAAAGGAAAAATTCAATGAAGACCTCCATTGAAAAGTTTTTTTGTCTGGGACTAGGATTAATCCATGTCTGGGGAACTGGGCCATAGTGTGGCCATAGAGTAATCTTACCCTACCTTGTTAGAGATGTAACAGTCTCTGGTTACATCCACCAGTCCTCCACACACACACTCTCTCTTGCTCAGTGCTGACAGAGAGAGGATGGTGCTGTGTGTGTGTGTGTGTGCATCAGTGTTTGTGTCAGAGCCTTCCAAGGCAGGGTTGTCTATTGGTCTTTGGACTGTGGCTTTTGGTGAAAAGCTTAATTGTTTTCATCAAAACAAAAGCATCCCTTTGTGTCCTCACACATGAAGAAGCCCCAGATCACCCCCTCTACACACACACACACACCTCTCTCTCTCACACACACACCTCTCTCACACACACCTCTCTCTCTCTCTCTCACACACACACACACACACACACACACACACCTCTCTCAAACACAGACACACACACACCCCACCTCTCTCAAACACAGACACACGGGAATAACTGAGCACAGATGGACGCCTTCAAACTGAAGCTTTGAAAGATGAGAAAGAAAGTAAACAACTTTGTTGAAGGAGTTGGCAGTTATTCACATGAAAAAACACATGTATATTAATATATTTATAATCTAATCATGTATATTATTTATATATAGAGATTGAGAGGGAAGTGCTAGATAGAAAGTGACGACAGAACCAGGACTATTTACAGGCTGAATTAATTAATTCAAAATAAATAAATTGCTAAAGGAATTAATTACTTTTGCCAGATTTGTGAGTGGGCGTTAATCTTTCGCAATTTTGTCAGTCCTGTTATTCTCTACCATATGGCGATGGAAAGATACTTTAGTTCTGGCGCTAGGTGACCTGTAGATGGGTGATCCTGCTAAGCTTAGCTCCAAGCTGCAGGAGAAACTCTCCACTTGCTGCTGTTAAAGGACACAAGGACAGAGGTGAAACCTCAGGGTTCTAGAAGCCAACTGCCAGTAACGAAAATCCCCATAGAAACAAGAAAACAAAAAAGCAAACAGATTAAACATTTTAATAAGAACATTAAAGTAAAAAATAAAATCCCAAACTAAGGATTTAGAGAGACATTAATACGCATTGACACAGGTATTACAGTTGAAAACCAACAAAAAATATATATAATTAAGGGGGTGGTGTCTTCTATGACACGTAACTAAAGGTAAATTCAAGTCATCTTAAACAATGACAAAGAACACATTTTAGTTAACCGAAGGGCTCCATCCATCTTTATTTTTACTGAACCAGAACCAGCAGTACATCATGTTTACCTAACACTGCAACACTCCAAACAGGAAGTATGTCACGACTCACCACCAGAGGGGCGGGGTCTAACCCATGTGGATGTTCTAGAACTGGAATACAGAACGTTCAGAACCTAGGGGTTCTACGGGGGGTGGGGGTTCCATCTGCAGTTGTTCCATCAGGGCCAGGACTAACAGGACAAGGTTCTAGGTCACACGTTCTAGATCCGTCTGGGTAGGACCCGACCTGTGTGTGTGTGTGTCTGAGGTGATACACACACACACAGTGAAACACATCACATCAGAATGTTCCATTAAGATTTCATTCATTCCGAATTAAAAAAACGTCATTTTATTAAGTTCATAGATATCAATAGATAAGAGCCTTTTACATTGAAAGTCTTTATTTTATCACGCAGACCTGAATTGATAAAATTGAACCCATTATAGATCCCGCTCCTGGTTAGAGGTGAGGGGAGTTTAAAACTGTAGGTCCCACTTCACTGATTTCACTGTGAAGTAATCAAGTGCACTCCAAGTATTGACCAATATGATCTGATTGAGATTTGTAACAGTCCTGTGTCGGTGCTGTGTGGTGACCAGGACCAGCATCGGGAAGAACCAGGCTTGCCCAGACAGGGAGCAGATGCCCATCACTGCTGCTGCGGGTGAGAGGGGCAGGGTCCTAAAGAACACCTTGTACAGGTGTGTATGAGAGGGCTAGAACGTTCTTCAGCTACCTCGTAAAGCAATCTGAGCAGGATGGACGCATGCTATTTGAATCTTTTCCTTTTCTAACCCTTCTTATGCTCACACACACACACACACACTCACACACACTCAGAATAAAGAGAGAGGATGGTAAAAGGGTAAACGATGATGAAGATGAAGATGAGCACCAATGACGGCCAGACAGGCCAGAGCAGGGAGCCAATAGTAAAGGCTCGTTACAGGACTGTGATAGAGGGTTCTAACATCAGTCTTTTCAAGTGTTTCTGTGTTTGTCTGTGTGTGTGTGTGTTTGTGTGTGTATACATGCACACAGGTGAGTGTGTATATATCTATATATATATATATATAGCAAAGTCAAGCCCAGACAGTTTTCACATTATTAAGTGAGCTTTCTGAAGTTTATTTACAAACAGGCCACCTGTCTCCTCCGTGGTTCATCACGTCTGTGCAGCCAATGAACACTCAGATTCAGTGGGCGGGTCACTTCCTTTCAAGCTACATATCCTACACTGGCAAAAAAAATAAAAATAATAATAATAATAATAGGAACAATTATTTTGGCATCGATGCTTTGGTCACAAAATACCGACACATTACTAGTTTTGTTTATTCGTCTGTTTGTTTGTCCATCCCAGTCGTTTGACCCCTGACCTTGAGTCCCCGTACAGAAAAATAAAGGTAGGTTTGTTGTACTTCTGTCATCGCACCTCCGACACAGTTCCTTTAAGAGGCACGGACTCTCTTATAAATTACGTGACCGTGAGCGAGAGCGCGAGCGAGTGTGTGGGCTGGCTGGGGGGGGGCGGGCCGTGAGGGGGGTGGACGCGGGGGCCGACCCCTCTGTGACCGCCTCCCGCCCCCCTCCTCCTCCCCCCTCACGGCCCGCCCCCCCCCCCCCGCCCTCCTCATTCCTTTAAGGAGCACGTTCTGCAGCACAGCTGCTGCAAAACCTTCCGCTGGCACAGGTTGTTCTTTTTTACGAGCACGCAGAAACTGCCCTCCGCCCACGATTCTTCATTTGCTTTCCACAGACCAGGAAGAAGAGGCGGGAGGATGGGAGGGGGGAGTCAGGGTTGGGGGGGGTTTGATTGGTCAGGAGAAGGCAGGAAGGGCCATGTGATTGGTAAGGATGACAGGAAGGAGGGGGGGGGGGGGGGGGGGATCAGGTGACGGGATCAGAGGTGTGATGTCATCAGAGGGGGACAGATTGAAGTCCGTCAGGAATGTGTTGGATCCACATCAGGAGGGGAAAAATGAAAAACAAACAGATTTTTTTGGGAGGGGTAGAGGGGCAGAGGAGGGGGGGGGGGGGGAGAGAGAGAACGGCAAACAATTAGAGAGAGAGTCCATGTTTAATTTGTCATCAAATAAAACTTCTTCAAGTGGATCGCCAGTCAGCCAGACAAACCAGTCTCTGTTCACATTAGATAGGCCACCTCTCACAAACAACTAACTGAGCGGAGCAACAGAGCTCTTGCCCTGGGTTTGACTGGCTGACTGAGGATGCACTGGGAGTACGAGGAAGTCATCAGCAGAGGTCACACAAAGGTCACACAAAGATCACAAAGGACTAGCTGGTCTTACTGGCTGACAAGCTGGCTGGCTGGAACCATGTTACCAGACCAAGCAAACCAGTCAACCAACCGGTCAACCAGCAAGCCAGTCAGACACTGAAACAATTCTGTTGTAGCTTAGAGGGATTTTTGCAACGTGCAGGAGCCATGCAGAATCAAGGACGGAGACTGCAGGTGAAAACTAGGAAGTAGGAAGCAGGTGATGAAGACAGGAGGGGTGACACGCTCAGCAGACTGAGAGGACAGCAGCCAGCCGTCACTGCTAGAAACAGAAAGAGACTCATGCACAGAAACTGAGACGGGGAGACAGCCTAAGGTGAGGACTACAGAACGCGGGTGAATACGGTGTGTGTGTGTGTGTTTGACAGAGAGAGATAACTGAGACAAAGTGTGTTTTGAGAGAGTGATGGAGGGAGCGTGTTCAAGAGCAGAGTACTGTGAGTGTGTTAGTGTGACAGCAACATGTTGAGAGAGAGAGAGAGAGAGCAGGAGAGAGAAAGACAGAGAGAGAGAGTTAGAGAGATGCAGAGCACTCACCATCCTTGCAGATGGTGCTGACCACACAGACTCCTGCCTCCAGGTTGTACCCACTCACACAGGTGCTGCAGTTCCTCTCCCCAGAACCTGAACACGAATGGCAGCTGTGGTCACACCTGGGAGACAGAGGTGGAGAGAGAGAGAGTGAAGGAGAGAGGGGGAGAAAGAGAGAAGGAGAGAGAGTAAGAGGGAGAGGGTGAGAGAGGTCTACACAATCAGAACTTAGATTAGGAGTCGGGTCCCTTTAGGAGGATGTGATGTCACGCAGGAGGATGTGATGTCACGAGGCAGGACGTACTTCTTGCAGGACTTCTGGATGTCTCCTTTGTCTGAGGTCTGCTCGGAGAGATAGTATCCCACGCTGCAACTGGACACACAGCGCCACTCCTCCAGGAAGTAGCCCTCCGCGCACTTATTGCACGCCTCGATCCCCGTGCCTGCAGACAGGAAGTGACACGTCAGTGAACTTCTCTTCCCGGGACGCAGTGGTAGTTAAGGTGGTGGTAACCGGAGAAGGATGCTGTGGTTACCTGCGCAGGTGGCACATGCCCGGTTGCACGCTTCACACGCCCTCCTGTGCCCGTTGTAGTAGGTTCCGGGGTCACAGGTCATCTGACATTTGTTGTTCTGGAGGCTGGACAGAAAGACAGGCAGACAGTTGAATCAGCAGGTTGTATCCAGTCAGAACAGTCTTCAACTAGAACAGAGCACGATAGCAGAAGCGGTCAGGGTGTGTGCGTCAGGATGTGTGTGTGTAAGTGTGTGTGTGTGTGTGCGTGGGAGAGTGTGTCTGAGTGCGGCAGTATGTGTGTGTGTGAGGGAGACTGTGTGTGTGTGTGTGACTGTGGGAGAGTGTGTGTGAGTGCGGCAGTATGTGTGTGTGTGAGGGAGAGTGTGTGTGTGTGTGTGTGACTGTGGGAGGGAGGGTTGAAAGTCCACAGGAAAGCAGGACATCAGGTCATAAACTCTGTTCTGAGAAGTTACTGTGAAGGTTCTTCTCTGTAAAAGCTGGCTGGCGGTTGGCTGGTTGGTTGGATGACCGGCTGGCTGGTTAAACCAGCTGGGCTACATTAGCCACATTTCTCAGAAAGCATCTGGTTTGGTTTTCCCACCTTTCTCTACTAGTGAAGTAAGACGGGAATGTGTGTGTAACCGTGGGAATGTGTGAGTGTGTGTTACTGTGGGAATGTGTGAGTAACCGTGGGAATGTGTGTGTAACCGTGGGAATGTGTGAGTGTGTGTTACTGTGGGAATGTGTGAGTAACCGTGGGAATGTGTGTGTAACCGTGGGAATGTGTGAGTGTGTGTTACTGTGGTCTTGTAACACGTGTTACTGCCTCGTCCTCCCACACCGCCGACATGGGGAAACTCTGCAGGGTGGGACTCTTGATGCAAGCGAATGGGGAGGGGGGGGGCTGCTGGGGGGTCAGAGGTGAATCATGGGAGCTGAAGTTCTGCTCACCTCATCCCCTGCTTGCACTCTGAGCACACGCTGGACGAGCTGCACTTCTTACAGTTCTCATGACACCTCCTGCACATGCTGGCGTCTGAAACACAGGAAGGAGGAAGTCAAACAGGAAGCAACAGCCACACAGGAAGGAGGAAGTCAAAACAGGAAGCAACAGCCACACAGGAAGGAGGAAGTCAAAACAGGAAGCAACAGCCGCACAGGAAGGAACAGCCACACAGGAAGGAGGAAGTCAAACAGGAAGGAACCGACACACAGGAAGGAACAGTCAAGTAGGAAGCAACAGCTCTACCTTTGTAAGAGTGTATATGAGTGTGTGAGAGAGAGAGTGTGTGTGTGTGTGTGAGGGTGTGTGTGTCCTACCATGGTCAAAGTAGAAGCTGTCCTCGCAGCTGGCCACACAGGTGTTGGAGCCCTCGCTAAGATAGTAGCCCGTCCGACAGGTGGTGCACTGGTCGCTACGACTACCCACGCACGTGTCACACTGAGCGGAACACTTCTTACAGCGTTTCCTGTCGTCACGGAAAAATCCGGTAGGGCAGTCCGACACACAGGTCCTGCAGGTGGGGGAGAGAGGGAGAGAGGGAGAGAGAGAGGGAGGGAGAGAGAGAGGAATAGGAGTGATGATAATGCTTGTTGTTATCAGTGGCTGGTTCAGACAGGCATGCCAGTACTCTGAACATGTCGATCATAAACCTGAGAAATCGCTGTGCTCGCCGACAGTAACCCTCTCCACAGAGCTGGACAAAGTTCACCGCATGTGTGCTCATGAAAACAGTGTGCGTGACAGCAATCCTGTAACCCCCATTCCTACGGGTGTGTCTGTACATGTCTAATGTGTGTGTACATGTCTAATGTGTGTGTGTGTACATGTATAGTGTGTGTGTGTACATGTATGGTGTGTGCGAGTGTGTGTGTGTGTGTGTGTGTGCCTCCATCTACATGCTGTATACTCAGCAGGTGCAGTACAGCCCATCTGGTGGAGCGCTCCATAACCCTGCTTGGCCCTCTCTCCTCCACACTGATTATACATGGTGAAACAGGGCCCATACACACACACACACACACACACACACACACAGACCACCTAGGCTACTATCCCCCATCACTTAGTCCAGGCCATCAAAGTCAGACACAAGGATGTAATTACATAAGCATTAAACTGCCCCCTTTCCGTTCCATAACCCCACCCCTGGGTGACCCTCCTCCCTCCAGCGCTGGTAGATGAAGCGCTCCTGGAGGGGATGCTGTGTTAGAGAGCTCTAATTAGAGGGCACACGCAGTTCTTTAGGAGGCCTTCCAGCCGGTCTCCTGACGACTGCCCAGCTGTCTGTCAGCGAGCATGTGAACCCAGCATGCTGCTGCACATGCACACCAGAGCACAGTCCCTCCCTGAGAGCAGAGAGTCCTAGGAAACTAGGGTTCTAGAACCCGGAGAGGGACAGCAGGCGTTCTAGAACCCGGAGAGGGACAGCAGGCGTTCTAGAACCCGGAGAGGGACAGCAGGCGTTCTAGAACCCGGTGTGGTGTAGGGTCAGCGGAGTGCCGTCATGCCTACCTGGTGTTGTTCTTGAACTTGAGGAAGTAGTGAAGACAGTTGCTGCACTGGTGAGGGCCGGGTCCTTCACAGCCGTTCACTTCGATGCACTCCCTGTCACAGGGGCCTGGGGGGGGACACAAGAGCCGCTAGCAAACCGCTGCTCTTTGTTTCTGTCCCCGCAAGAAGTCAGAAGTTGTCAGGGGTCGTCAGAAGTTGTCAGGGGTCGTCAGGGGTCGTCAGGGGTCACCACCTACCGTTGTACTCCTCTGTGAACTCCTCGTTGACGGGGGCCTCGGCAGAGCGCAGGTTCTCAACGTGCAGCGAGGAGTAGGGGTGCACAGAGGTCCCATACAGAACCAGCGACCATTCCTTTAGCTTGCCTAGGGGAGGAGGGAGGCGTCAGAATATCACCACACTCGCTTCTACACACACACACACACACACACACACACACACACACACACACACACCTCCTCACAGCCTGAGTAAGGAGAACACTGGAGAACACAAGACCGACCTGGAACCTTCTGGCTGCGGAGCTGCGAGGGTGAGTCGTGGATCTCCAGGATCCAGTCTCCAGCTGCCTTCTCCCCCCAGCAGTGTGTGGTCATGAACTCCCAGTTCTTAAAGCCCTCCATGGAGTGGTCAAACAACCTGAGGGAGGCACACACACACACACACACCATAAACCTGGAGTTTGAGTGAGGTACAAGAGTGTTGTATGAGTGCTTCCAATTTGTATCTTTGTGTGTGTGTATCTGTGTGTGAGTGTGTGTGTGTATCTGTGTGTGAGTGTGTGTGTGTATCTGTGCTCACCTGTTGGCCAGCAGCTGAGACTTGGTGCCCGAGGGGGAGGTGAGGTTGATGGACAGGTCGCCACGGCGAGGGTGTGTGATGGTGATGCGTACGACCACGTGCTCCAGGTAGATCACATGGTGGTTGGAGTTGTCGATGCACCCCGTCGCCTTGTACACCGTCCTCACCACATGCTCGGGGCGGATCGTCCTGCGGGACGCAGCCAATAGGAGCAGGTCAGTCACCGCGCAATAAGCCAATCGGATCGCAGAACCTTTCATTGTCGGCTGAAAGCCATCTCAGGGTGTTCTAGAGTCTGTACTCGTACACACGTACATATTCGGGTAAACACAAACACTCAATTAGACAAGAGACGTGCGGGGACTGTTCATCCCAAACAGACTACACTGTGATGTTGGAGGGCAGGAGGAAGTGACATCATTAACACCCCCAGGACATGGAGAGCATGTGGCTAGGGAGCGAGGTGCAGCTTCAGACATTACTAAACGCACCCAGAGGCTGTCTGAGATGACAGCTGTGGAGCGACGTCCAGCCAGCTCTTAGATGAAAACATACGGCTCTGCCAGACACACACACACACTCTCTCTGTCTCTCTCTGTCTCTCTCTGTCTCTCTCTCACACACACTCTCTCTCACACACACACAATCACAGAGACACACACTTAAACACACACCGCACAGCATTCCTAAGAAAAAGCAGGGTTTACATAACCCGCATATGGAGAGGGATCGAGCTTGATAAGCTAGTGATTCACAGGACTGGTACACACACACACACACACACACACACACAGTGACCTCCATGCGCCTCTCAGAGCACTCTTACAGATCCCAGCTGCAGGCTGAAAAATAAGGGTGTAAAACGCAAAGAACTGGCAGCCCCTCCACCTGCACTGGAGGGAGAGTGTGACACGCTCACTCCACCTGCACTGGAGGGAGAGTGTGACACGCTCACTCCACCTGCACTGGAGGGAGAGTGTGACACGCTCACTCCACCTGCACTGGAGGGAGAGTGTGACACGCTCACTCCACCTGCACTGGAGGGAGAGTGTGACACGCTCACTCCACCTGCACTGGAGGGAGAGTGTGACACGCTCACTCCACCTGCACTGGAGGGAGAGTGTGACACGCTCACTCCACCTGCACTGGAGGGAGAGTGTGACACGCTCACTCGCAGGAGCAAACTGGATTACAGAGAGCCGGTCAGCGTCGGGAGATTGAACCCCCAGAAGTAGCTCTTGGCTCCTAGAATGGCTAATACTCAACACACACACACACACTATATATACACGCAATTATAGGCAGAGAACTTGTCGACAGCCATGTGTGTGATTGATAGTACAGGGTAACAATGAGGACTTCCACCTGTGTGTGTGTGTGTGTGTGTACCTGATCTGACGGTCGGCGCTCTCCACACAGATGTGCTGTGAGGGGACTTGCTTCCATCGCTCAGCCTCCTTCACCATGGCCTCTGCGTCCATCAGACCGAACCCGTACAGGTGGCTCACTGGAAGACACGCCCACACCAGGAGTGAGCGCTGTGATTGGTTGTCTATCTGCCGATCACTTCCTGGTTTTCTTAAGATACACCCTTCCATGTTCCCTTCCCCTACTGTCATCTGTGCTCTAACGTGGCTGGTTGAAGTCCTCCAAGGTGGGTGTTGCAGAGAAGGAGACCGTTTCTGATTGGTCTCTGGGTGGAAGATCTGTCACGGATCAACCACTCATGTCTCACTGTCTTTGCCTCGCCAATCAGACAGCCAATCGGAAATGATCTTCCCAGTCCCTCCCCCCCTCCTCCTCTTTTCTCTCTCTCTCTCTCTCTCTCTCTCTCTCTCTCTCTCTCTCTCTCTCTCTCTCTCATTCCACTTTTAAACAGCCGGTTGGACACACTCCAGACTGGGACTGCTGCCTGGCCGACCCGCATGCAGCACACACACACACACACACACACACACACACACACACACACACACACACACACACACACACACACCCCGTGGATTCCCTGACAGGTAGTTGGCAGATTGCAAAGTAGTTTATGTAGCTGTGGTCTGTGTGTTTGTGTGTGTGTGTGTGTGTGAGAGAGTATGAGCATGTGTCTGTATACATGTGTGTGTGTGTGTGTGTGTGTGTGTACCGTTGTAACCCGCAGCGTTGGTTTTCCAGTCGGGGGCGTTGAGGTGACCGGCGCGAGACGTCTTAACGATGATGTGCTGGACGTCCCTCCAGGTCAGCAGAGAGCTGTGGAGGACAACACACACACACATGACACACACACACTCTGACAGCAGACCAGCGTTTATCTAGACGGAATGTTTGTTTGGCGGTTTGGTTTAGAGGGAGCTGAACAAGTGCAGGGTGACGTACAACCCTCCCTCCCTCCCCCCCCCCCTCCCTCCCCCCCCCTCCCCCCCCTAAATTCCAACTGTGCCATCTCCATCTCTTCTTCTTTCCCTCCATCAATTATCTCCCTCCTTCACTCTACACCTCACACCCTCCCTCTCTCCTCCATCTCCCCCTCTCTCCCTCCCTCTCTCCCTCCATCTCCCCCCTCTCTCTCCCTCCCTCCCTCTCAGATCTCACGTGAGAGCCCTTCTAAGATGTCCGCCATGTGTCCTTTCATGTAGAAAGGAGCAGGAAGTGGGTCAGCAGCTTCACCAGGAATCCCCTCATCTGCCCACCAGATGCTCCTTTCCCTCCCTCCCCCACTCCCTCCCTCCCTCCCTCCCCCACTCCCTCCCTCGTCCTCTCCCTCCCTCGTCTCTCCCTCCCTCCCCTCCTCCCTCCCTCCTCCCTCCCTCCCTCCCTCCCTCCCTCCCTCCCTCCCTCCCTCCCTCCCTCCTTTCTATTCCTCAGCCTAGACGTCCAGACCGGCACATTCCGACTTGCAGAGAAAGCCTTCCCTCGAGTCACTCCTCCCTCCTCCTCCCTCCTCCCTCCTCCTCCTCCCTCCTCCCTCCTCCTCCCTCCTCCTCCTCCCTCCTCCTCCCTCCTCCTCCTCCCTCCTCCTCCCTCCCTCTCTTTGTATCTCCCCCTCCCCTCTTCCCTCCCTCCCCCGAATCTTGAACCTGGAGGGTGGACAATATCCGAGTAACAGGCACATCAGACAGACAGACAGAGAGAAACAGACAAATGCCACCTGTCTCACCTCCTCTAACCCCCCTGCCCAGCGTCCTTCAGTGGTCCCTTGCATCCTGCAGATGGCCCACTCTGTACACACACAACCCCTCCTTAACTAAACCACCAGCTGTTGGTGTGTGTGTGTGTGTGTGTGAGAGAGAGAGACGCTGTTAAACAACGCCAGAGAAGCCCCATCAGAGCCCAGATGATCAGAGATATTCTGCATCAGCAGCCTCTACTGAAACATGAATACCATCATGATTACCAGGGACCTTTCTTCCTCATGGGCCCATGTGGTCCTACGATAACTAGGCCATGGCACCCGTCCACGAGCAACACGCCTGCTGATAGGCTGAAGATGAGAGAGCCTCATCTAATCTAACCTGTGAAGTTACACCACTGTTAACTTCAAGTAGATAAAACCGCAACTCTCAAGCTTGTCTCCTAGCTTTTTTTTGACCAGTTTATTCACGGACGCGTTTCGGCCTAAGCCATCGTCAGTTTGAGCTTAGGCCGAAACGCGTCCGTGAATAAACTGGTCCAAAAAAAAGCTAGGAGACAAGCTTGAGAGTTGCGGTTTTATCTACTTTAAGTTAATAGTCTTTTTCACTCGCTCCCTAAATCGCCTTTATTTTGGAAGTAGAGCGCGCCTATGCTTACAAAAAGATACACCACTAAACATGCAGCCAGGTCTGCTCTGAGAGTTCTTACTTTGCCTCCAGGGCCAGGGCGATGATGGCCGCAGCCATGGGGGCTGAAGCTGAGGTCCCAGTGTGGCTGTCTGTACAACGCTGCCTCAGATCTGTGGTGATCTGGAGGGAGGGAGGGAGGGAGACAGATCGTAAAGATGGGGGGAGAAATTAGATGGAAATAGAGAGAGAGGGGGTTAGTTCTGTGGATCAGAGGGAGATTGAAGCACACCTGAGACTATACATTCCAGCTTTGATACGCTACACTGCTGCAGATAAACACACACACACACACACGCCACCACCATGCGGGCACACACACACACACACACACACACACACACCCTGGCTCTGTGAGGAAACTCCTGTGAGGGGAATGTAGCACGCCTTCGCCAGACCAGCCAGAACACTCCAGTTAACTGTCTGTCCGTCTGCCCCACTGCACTCTGGGATGCCACGCAGGGAGGGGGTCAGTCGAGGACACCGACGCTGACCCACAGGCCGGAGGTCATGGGTGGTAGAATAAGCCTAGTGTGTGTGTGCGCATCTAAGAGTGTTGGTGTTTTCATTGTCATGGTCTTCTCAGGGTGATAATCCAGACCCCATCTCTCTCACACACACTCTTCTATCTCACACACACACACTCTTCTATCTCACACACACACACACACACAACACAACACACTCTTCTATCTCACACACACACACAATCTCTTATCTCACACACACACACGCACAAATACATACACACAGTCTGTGCAACTTTTCTAGTTGATTTTGTCAGACGCAGAAGCGAAAGAACACTTGATCTGCAGCCTAAACTCCCCCCCACACACACACACACACTTACATTTAGCAGACGCTCTTATCCAGAGCGACTTACAGTAAGTACAGGGACATTCCCCCCGAGGCAAGTAGGGTGAATTGCCTTGCCCAAGAACACAATGTAATTTGGCACGGCTGGGAAATCGAACTGGCGACCTTCAGATTACTAGCCTGACTCCCTCACCGCTCAGCCACCTGACCCCCATGGAGCTGGACCCCCATGGACCCCCACACACACTCACTATCTTGCGGTCGTAGTTCTCTCCGCTGCTGTAGGTGGTCGTGAGGGTGGAGGAGCACTCCTCCAGGTACCACGGCTTCCTGCCACTCTCTGCCGTGCTGGAGATGGAGATGGTGTAGATGCTGTTGGTGTAGCCGTCGCACGAGCAGTGGTCGCGGCTGCGCCCGCCGTTACCGGACGCCCACACGAAGATGGAACCTCGGCCCTTCCTCCCCTGACGGAAAACGAGATCACTTCAGGTAAGTTCAGGGCGAGCAGGATGTTAAGAACATGAAAACTGTATCAGACAATGGGCCCAGTTTTGGGTCACCGTGGTTGGCAAAATGACGACATGGTTGTGTATAATTTCACCAGATGAAACACATTTTCAAGAAGAACTGTGTTGTAATTTTTAGGTTTTACAATCGTTCGCATATTTCGTTTGTTTTAAGGTGCAACATATTAGCTACCGTTATCTATCCCAGGAGCCAACCAGAGAGCAGCGGGTGGTCTATTCTAAGAGGCTAAACGCTCAGCGGAGGCGAGCCGACCAGAGTGACAGGCGATATTGACACCAGAGCTGTCAGCGGGTCAGATTCTACCGTCACTGGTGCTCAAGGCCACGGACAGACGTTAGCCCGCCTCGCATGCTACACAATCACACACACACACACTCGGAACACCCACAGGAATAGGTTTCAGAGACACACACACACACACGGGAGGAATACAAGGTGAATAGGGGCACTTCAAAGGGGGGTCTGTGAGGAAGTGATAAGAGGAAAGCCCTTCAGAGTGGAGGGATGAGGCAGGAGTAAACACTGATGGAGGAGAGAGAGAGAGAGAGAGAGGGAGAGGGAGAGAGAGAGAGGGAGAGAGAGAGAGAGAGGGAGAGGGAGAGAGAGAGGGAGAGGGAGAGAGAGAGAGGGGAGAGATAGATGGCAGGAGAAGAGGGAGAGAAAGGGAGAGAAGAGTCATCCAGAAGCTGGTGAAAAGTTCACCTGTGGGAGAGAGGATTAGAACCATGGAATGTAGAGAGGAGAAGAAAGGAATTCCAACACACACACACACACACACACACACAAACACGACTCAGAAGCTCTTTGTCAATAGGAGCTACACACACACACACAGCGGCATCTCACACACCTCTGCTCTAATAGATGCAGCCTGTCAGCCTGTCTCTCATAGCACTGCTCTGCTACATGCACTCGGCTGTGCAGACAGACAGGTTGGCAGACAGACAGGCTGGCAGACAGACAGGCTGACAGACAGACAGATCCCTGGTCCTTCACAACATTCATATTATACCCTCCATTAAGTCTATGAAGACCATGGTGTTTAGAAGAGGGCGTTCTAAAGGAGCTTTCGTACTGTGTACTAAGAGAAGACGTCTCCACTGAGAGTGACGGGGTCTGACCTCAACACTTCACCTCTGCAGAAACTCCCGTTAAATATGCATACGCTCATAAATATGCATACAGTTATTTGAATATGCTAATGAACAGGCCTCACTAATCCAGCGTCTAGGGGCACTGATAAGAGGAAAACGTTTGAGTGTGTGTGTTTAGCAGAACCCAGGAGAACCCAGGAGAACCCAGGAGAACTTCTCACTTTGGAATGCGTACTGTGTTTACTGACGTGTGTGCGTCCGAATGTGAGCAGTGTGTGTGTATGCAGCGCGTTAGCTTGTGTGTGCTCTTGTGTGTGTGTGAGCCCCACCATGCGGATGCCGTTCTCGAAGGCCTGCCGGGCGAGGGAGGCGGGCCCGTCCACGGTCTTGCCGTCGTCGTCGGGGCCCCAGGAGGCAGAGTAGATGTCTATGTGCTGCGGCTGCAGGCTGAGGGACTTGGCCTCCACCATGTCTGTCACGTCCCCATCCAGCATCCGCACGCCTGGACACACACACACACACACACACACAGAGCGCACACACACACACACACACACAGAGCACACACACACACACACAGAGCGCACACACACACACACACAGAGCACACACGCGTTAATAAACTGCCATAAAGTGCCACCGCAATTTCCCCTCAGGGATAAATTAAGTTAAATATTTTTAAACACGCATACACATAATTTAACAGACGCACACACACATTAAAGAGCTATTTCCCCTCAAGGATAAATGAAGTTCAATAAATGTTAATTTAACACGCACACACATTAATACACACACACGTAGGTGTAATGAACAAACATCCACCCATACACATACCGCATCCACCCAGGTAATAAAAACATGCTCAAACACCTGTACGCTATATACACTACATGTCACACAGCACACATGGGAATAAACACACACATCAAATGAACACAGCAGATACACACACCCTCGGGACAACCAACACACCCATTACACACCTCCAATCCGAGCGTTGTAGGCAATTCCCACAATGCAGTGGGAGTTGTTAGCAGATGCTGCCACTTCACCTGCACACCGTGTCCCGTGTCTGAGGGGGGAGCAGAGGGTTAAATACACACACACACACACACACACAGGAAACCCAGGCGAGATGGCCCAACTGTAGTTTAAACCACAGCATTGTCGTTGTCCCCCTCACACACTTACAAACACGTGAAAGTATGCAAACTCTGACAGGAATCCACAAACACCAGAGGCTCCCCAGAGAGCTGGCATTGTGGAGACCTGGGAGACACACACACACACACACACTGACAGTACTGCTCATCATGGTCACCCAGCACTGTAGGAACTAAGGAAGCAGAGCTATTCACGCACACACACATGCATACACACACACACACATGCATACACACACACATGCATACACACACACACACATGCATACACACACACACACACATGCATACATACACACACAGTCGTGACAATCAGACAAGGTCAGTGACCCGTGTGTCTAACACACCCACTCTCTCCAACTACACACACACATTAGCCGACAAAACCACTTCTTCCACACACACACACACACACACACTCCACGGGACATGCACCCCCACAGGGAACATCTGCACTACCGCCCACCCCCCCCACCCCCGCCCAGCTCGGACCGCTGCCATGGCAACCCCGCCTCCATTTCTAGGCTGGAGGACTTAGACCCCCAATCCCCTAGACATGGTCCTGCTCCAACACACCTGATTCAAATGAATGGTCATAAGCAGGCTTCTGCAGAGCTGGTTAATGACCCATTCATTTGAATCAGGTGTGTTGGAGCAGGGAAACATCTAAAACATGCAGGACAGGGGTGCCCTGAGGACCAGGGTTGGGAACCACTGCTCTAGACCCCCATACCTCCAGACTGGGGTCCCCCAGTGATATATTACCACACAGACCTCCAGCCCTGCCTGCCTGTCTGCCTGTCTGTCAACCTGTCTTCTGTCTGCCTGCCTGTCTTCTGTCTGTCTGTCTGTCTGTCTGTCTGCCTGCCTGCCTGTCTGCCAACCTGTCTTCTGTCTGCCTGCCTGCCTGTCTTCTGTCTGCCTGCCTGTCTGTCTGCCAACCTGTCTTCTGCCTGCCTGTCTGTCTGTCTGCCTGTCTTCTGTCTGCCCGTCTGCCTGCCCGTCTGTCTGCCTGCCCGTCTGTCTGCCCGTCTGTCTGCCTGCGAAAGTCACAAACACAGGACAGGACTCAGGGCTGACTCTATATATTCCTGTGGTGTGGAAGTGGGGACGGGCGGACTAGCATTAGCGGTCTAGCTTCATCCAGAGCCAGAACGCAGCCCCACTCAAACCTCCTGTCTCTTTAAGAAAACCAACTACCGCTGAGGATCTACTGCATGCCAAGGCTGCAGCCGCCAAAACCCTCCAACCGCCAAACTGGCACAGGGCACAGGGCTCGTTGGGAGGGGAGACACACACACACACACACTTGATACATACAGTGTCTCACACCAACTCAATCAAACCACAGCCCCTCAGGCCGGCCACATCAAGCGGTGCTTTGGTCTCTCACTTGTTCTCGTTGCTGGCATCGTAGCGCGGCATGGGGTCCATGTCGTTGCCGTTGACGTCGAAGCTGGCCTGGTTGTCCTGGAAAGCAAGGAGGACGTGTTCACAACCGCCATCACACATGCTAAGACCACTTAAGACAGGGATCCATTAAACCATGGTAACCTGTCCTCTCAGAGACAGAAAGACAGACACAGAGAGAGAGAGAGAGAGAGAGACAGAGAGAGAGAGAGAGAGACAGACAGACAGACAGACAGACAGACAGAGAGGCAGACGTGCACATTTCTACAATAACATCCAACACACACACACACACACAGCAACGAACCAACGCACACACACGTACGTAGTTCTGTATGAGGTCTGGGTGGTTCCTCTCGATGCCGTCGTCCAGGATGGTGACCACCACATCCTTCCCTGTGTAGCCTCTCTTCCACGCGCCCATGATGTTCATGCCAGACTGGCAGTTATGGATGTCGTCGTTACAGTGCTGGAATGGAGAAGTGTTGTTCAGTTGCTGACAGTCATGGTCCCGTTCTGCGGTTACTGATGGTCATTATTCTGGTCTAGTTATGGGATGGCATGGATAAGGAGGTCAAGAGACCTCAGGTTCAAATCCTCCTCTCTGTACGTGGCTTTGGATATAACAAGAACATCCAGAACTCCTAGTTTAAAATCTCCCTCTATACTTAAACGAATATGGTATTTTATCACTATCCTGTTCTAGTTCTTGGCAGTCTTGGTCCTGTGTGAAGGACGCAGAGTGAAGCAGCGTTAGAATGTGGAGCTGGTTTACTGGGCTGACGAAGAGAGGGGCAGGGAGGGCCTAAACAACACGATCATATGAAGTCCCAAGTAGGACAAGTCTCAACAGATAACATGAGCAATTAAGTCCACAAACGTCCTGCCTACCTCTCTCCCTCTCTCGCTCCCTATCCACACACACACACACACACCAGAGGACTCTGGCAGCTGTTATTTACAAAGTTCAGAAAGTTCTGTCCAAAAACGGGGAAAAATAAGTTGAGGATCTGAGGTCAAAGTGTTTGAATTATCTCTCCAGGGTTAACCATTCACAGATCTGAGGACACACACACACACACACTGAGGCAGTCTACACACATATCTGGCTCAAAGCAAATCCTTTGTAGCATTGGTAATCTCAGAGAAATGTGCCAGAGGTCGTCTAGACAGTCTCCTTGAAGGCACACACCCATAATATCTCTCTCTTTCACACACACCCTAAGCCCACCCATGGAACCGGTAGTAACTGGGTCAGGTTTAGACCCCTCACCCTGAAAGCTGGGTTGCGTTTGATTTGCATACTTACGATGTACCACATACTGCTCCATTTGGCATCGTTGAAATAGATGTTCTGGGCAGGGCTGGTCAGGGCGGAGCTAGACACGGGTGGGTTTGGTTTGTAATCTCTCTTGATCCTTTTCTTGACCACCTGCTGTTGAATCCATTCCACCTATGACACAGGGGCCTATTGGTCAACGGGTCAAGAACAATCAGCCAATCACCAGACAGGAATCTCTCACTTAGAAGTTGGGAGTTGAATACATTGGATTTGTTATGTGAACCATCCAATACACAAACAGACTTGCAACTTGGCTGAAACGGACGTAAGCTCACACACACTCGAAAGTGCACTTAAACATAAACATTCAGCCAAACGCATACAACCACAAGTACACACACAACGACATAAACCTCTCAGGTCACATCAATCTCTTTAACGTTATGGATTCATGACAAGTTCCCGGCATGTCTTGGCAGCTTGTCTGCATGAGGGAGAGAGGGAGAGAGGCAACAGGAATTTTTCCAATAGCAAAAACCTGACATTTGCAGAGGAACCTTGAAGCTGGTACAGTGTCTGTGTGTGTGTGTGTGTGTGTGTGTGTGTGTGTGTGTGTGTGTGTGTGTGTGTGTGTGTGTGTGTGTGTGTGTGTGTCTGTGTGTGTGTGTCTGTGTGTGTGTGTGTGTGTGTGTGTGTGTGGTTCGGTCCCCTGTCCTAAGCCGGGCTGATTCTGTCCAGGTGAGTTGACAGGTATGGGGCCCCTTCTTAAGACAAGACCCACACAGTTCAGGAAGGAAGACAGACAGGAAGGGACACACAGCACAGGAAGGAACACACAGCAGAGGAAGGAACACACAGCAGAGGAAGGAACACACAGCACAGGAAGGAACACACAGCACAGGAAGGAACACACAGCACAGGAAGGAACACACAGCACAGGAGCTGTGTTCAGCACAGGGGCTGTGTTCAGCACAGGGGCTGTGTGTTCAGCACAGGGGCTGTGTTCAGCACAGGAGCTGTGTTCAGCACAGGGGCTGTGTGTTCAGCACAGGGGCTGTGTGTTCAGCACAGGGGCTGTGTTCAGCACAGGGGCTGTGTTCAGCACAGGGGCTGTGTGTTCAGCACAGGGGCTGTGTTCAGCACAGGGGCTGTGTTCAGCACAGGGGCTGTGTTCAGCACAGGAGCTGTGTTCAGCACAGGGGCTGTGTTCAGCACAGGGGCTGTGTGTTCAGCACGGGAGCTGTGTTCAGCACAGGAGCTGTGTTCAGCACAGGGGCTGTGTTCAGCACAGGAGCTGTGTGTTCAGCACAGGGGCTGTGTTCAGCACAGGAGCTGTGTTCAGCACAGGGGCTGTGTTCAGCACAGGGGCTGTGTGTTCAGCACGGGAGCTGTGTGTTCAGCACAGGAGCTGTGTTCAGCACAGGAGCTGTGTGTTCAGCACAGGGGCTGTGTGTTCAGCACAGGAGCTGTGTTCAGCACAGGAGCTGTGTGTTCAGCACAGGGGCTGTGTTCAGCACAGGAGCTGTGTGTTCAGCACAGGGGCTGTGTTCAGCACGGGGGCTGTGTTCAGCACAGGAGCTGTGTTCAGCACAGGAGCTGTGTTCAGCACAGGGGCTGTGTTCAGCACAGGGGCTGTGTTCAGCACAGGGGCTGTGTTCAGCACAGGAGCTGTGTTCAGCACAGGGGCTGTGTGTTCAGCACAGGAGCTGTGTGTTCAGCACAGGGGCTGTGTTCAGCACAGGGGCTGTGTTCAGCACAGGGGCACCACTGACAGAACAGGATGCTGATGAAGGAGGAAGCTAGTCTACACAACCCAACTCATCCCTCCATCCATTCATCCCTCCATCCTTTCATCCCTCCATCCATTCATCCCTCCATCCATTCATCCCTCCATCCATTCATCCCTCCATCCATTCATCCCTCCATCCTTTCATCCCTCCATCCATTCATCCCTCCATCCATCCATTCCTCCATCCATTCCTCCATCCATTCATCCCTCCATCAGGAACTCTCTCCGGAGCTGCTAAGAAAAATAAGGAGATTGAGGGATGAAGGAAACACGTAACAGGAGAGAAAAGAGGGGGAGAGGAAGAGAGAAAGCTAGAGTCAAAGACTGACGGGGAGAGATGGAGAGATGGAGAGATGGAGGGGTAGATTTGTGTTTGGGGACAGAG
>CM042879.1:6898219-6953219 GCA_023658055.1 Thaleichthys pacificus | reverse complement strand
CTCTCTGTGTGTGTACACCACCCATCTCCCTCTCTCTATGTGTGTGTACACCACCCATCTCCCTCTCTCTCTGTGTGTGTACACCACCCATCTCCCTCTCTCTATGTGTGTGTACACCACCCATCTCCCTCTCTCTCTGTGTGTGTACACCACCCATCTCCCTCTCCTCACCCCCCCCCCATCTCCCTCTCCTCGCCCCCCCCCCCCCATCTCCCTCTCCTCGCCCCCCCCCCCCATCTCCCTCTCCTCACCCCCCCCCCCCATCTCCCTCTCTCTATGTGTGTGTACACCACCCATCTCCCTCTCTCTATGTGTGTGTACACCACCCATCTCCCTCTCCTCACCCCCCCCCCCCATCTCCCTCTCCTCACCCCCCCCCCTTTCTCTTTCTTCAACCCCTCTCCCTTCACCTCCTCCCCCTCTCTCTCTCTCCCCCTCGCCCTATCTCGCTCTCTCTCTCCCTCTCTCTCTAAAGAAATCAGCTTTTACCGTTTGTAGCCATAATGCAGCTGGCTTTCACATCCTGATGAAACAGACTAGACTGAGTCACCTCAGATGATATGGAATACCTTCAACATTAAGTAATGTGTGTGCGACTGGTCCTCTTGTTTAATGGTGCGTGCGTGTATTGGTGGGTGGGTGTGTATTGGTGTGTGTGTGATGTGTAATGGCATGGCTGCCGTGATTTCCCCGGGGGGGTGGGGGGGGGGGGTCAAAGTTCAGGCTCGGAGAACGGGTCTGTTATCGGCTCAAAAGGAGCGTCTTTCAGTTGACCTGGGGCAGGAAGTAAAACTGTTGTCTATGAGGTGTCAAAGTCCAATGAGTGCTTCGTATTCACATGGAAATTAAGATGTGTGTGTGTGTGTAGGGGGGGAGACAGCACCCAGGGACATTCCTACAAGGGGTGGGGGGGGTCACTACACATTAGTACTCATAAAGGACGGGGTAGGGGGTAAATGGGGCTATTAAGGCCACATCTCTGAAGCAGGAGGAGGGAGGGGCGGGGGGGTTCTATAGTTGTTGACTAGGCCACCCCATTCCAACCAGTCACAGTGTCTAAGCTGCATTATTCCCTGCGGAGGGAGGAGGCCACAGGCCTCCAGGAGCCCCAGGCCTGGTCCCTGTCCCTGGGTCTGTGTCAGCCCCAGGCCTGGTCCCTGTCCCTGGGTCTGTGTCAGCCCCAGGCCTGGTCCCTGTCCCTGGGTCTGTGTCAGCCCCAGGCCTGGTCCCTGTCCCTGGGTCAGCCCCAGGCCTGGTCCCTGTCCCTGGGTCTGTGTCAGCCCCAGGCCTGGTCCCTGGTCCCTGGGTCTGTGTCAGCCCCAGGCCTGGTCCCTGTCCCTGGGTCTGTGTCAGCCCCAGGCCTGGTCCCTGTCCCTGGGTCTGGGTCAGCCCCAGGCCTGGTCCCTGTCCCTGGGTCTGTGTCAGCCCCAGGCCTGGTCCCTGTCCCTGGGTCTGTGTCAGGACCAGGCCTGGTCCCTGTCCCCGTGTCAGCCCCAGGCCTGGTCCCTGTCCCTGGGTCTGTGTCAGCCCCAGGCCTGGTCCCTGTCCCCGTGTCAGCCCCAGGCCTGGTCCCTGTCCCTGGGTCTGTGTCAGGACCAGGCCTGGTCCCTGTCCCCGTGTCAGCCCCAGGCCTGGTCCCTGTCCCTGGGTCTGTGTCAGCCCCAGGCCTGGTCCCTGTCCCTGGGTCCGTGTCAGCCCCAGGCCTGGGTCTGTGTCAGCCCCAGGCCTGGTCCCTGTCCCTGGGTCCGTGTCAGCCCCAGGCCTGGTCCCTGTCCCTGGGTCCGTGTCAGCCCCAGGCCTGGTCCCTGTCCCTGGGTCCGTGTCAGAACTGTACTGCTCTCTCCAAACACGCTTCTCGTGTGTGTCGCTAGGCAACCCCGCACAGCGCCCACCCGCCCTCGCCACTTTGGAACTTGCACGGGCTTCTGAACATCCCAGATACAACAGGGTGACATCATTGCTAAGGGGGACCCCCCCCCCCCCTCCCCTCCTCTTTCACCCTCCCTCCTCCTCCTCTTCATAGTTCTAGTTGGTTGAAGACCCTGGGCTATATCACTGATATGAGGCAGCAAGACCTGTTCCTGACATGGGCAAAAACGTATGGAAAGAAACAGAGAGGGAGAGAGGGAGGGAGAGAGAGAGGAGAGAGGAGAGAGGAGGGAGAGAGGAGAGGGAGAGAGAGAGGGAGAGAGAGAGACATAAAAGGAGAGAGGCAGGCAGTGTTTTATGCAACAGCATTGCTACTTTATAGTAACGTGTGAAGGCACAGTGACATAAGAACGTTGCTCTGAGATGATCTCAAAGAGGAGAAACCATAGTTAGACTGGCAGACTGAGACGTTGTTGGGCTCCAAGCAGCATTAGTCTTCTGTAATGCTCTGTTATAGAAGCCGGCAAAATGCTCTGCTCGTGATATTATGAGCTTGTTAAAAGCTCAATCATTGATAAGTTAATCTTAAAGACATAAGCAGCCTTTAGCCCAAACAAGTTAAACCTAATCGCTATTAGCTTGGTCTTCAAGCCACACAAACAAATACCGAGTTGATACCCCTACTGTCGGCGAGTTCGCCAAAGGCTGACCGAAAAACAATCATCTTCTATACAGCAATCACGTAACTGAGTTAATGCGGTGTGGTGGCGAGGCACCTGTTGTGCCGCCGGCCACCGACCAAAGCTATGCTCCCTTTGTTCACTCGGTCACGGGTCATGTCACCGCACCATGTCATGTACACCCGGTAGACCATAGACCGGGGTTCGGGCTGGTCCGGAGCCAGCCGTGGCCTGTCCGGTACCCCGGGGGAGATAACCTTGGCGCGTGAAGTGTACTTCAACCCCATAGCAACATAGCCTGAGGGCATTATTCCATATTGACATAAAAGTTTATGTAAGCGACAGTGCGGTGGAAAAGAACATGTTGGGGGGTGGGGGATGTAATAATCTATAGAACCGAATATAACCCGAGACAAGTGGAGACAGGATAACTTCAAGAGGAACCACTGTAAACATACCTGTCCCATGTTTCTATAGCCATATTTGTCCGCTATACGATCGGCGAAGTCTGGTCCCCCCGTTATCCGAACAGCCCAATGGTTGGTGTAAATCCGAGCTTTGCACGGGGGAGACGTAAACCCTAGCAAGAGCGCGAGGACGCACATCAAGCCACTTCTCAGCGCGGCGTTCCAAACCATCTTTCACCCACTTTTTCGCTTCTCCCTCCTCCAACTAGACAAACAACCAAACTTCTCTTCTCGCCGCAAAGCAAGCAGGATTCTCATAGAACTGTTCGCTCAACCTCCACATACACGCATAGAAAGAAAGAAAAAACGGAAAACGGAATCCTAAAAATGCCTAGAATCCCGTTACACGGTCCTGGTCTCGCTCCTCCTCGTGCTGTGCATGGGGTTCGAAGTTTTCGCTAGTGCTCCTTTGCGGCGGAGCACAGGGGTAATCTGTATGCAGATCTGAGGGGTAATTTATTTTCCCCGGGACTCGACGTAGCTTCTCTTTCAGTCTTTAATGTGACGAAATGGCTACAGCGCCTCCCCCCAAATAACTAGCTAGCCACACTCTCGAGACTCGAAACAACTAACCCGCTGGCTGCCTGCGCTCCGCTGGGTCTTAAAGGTAACCCCATACTTTTTGTATTGTCGCAATCTCCGCCGTCTGAGATTATAGCAACCTGTAGGCTTGGACAAGTGTAAGATGCTTCTTTGCCCTGTTGGTAAAGCCATTATTTGGTTTTGTTCAAATTGTTTCAAAATAGCAACGGAAAAACGGTAAAGTCATACAGAACCTATAGTATTACAGTTAAATACTCACCAGCCGGCGGATTCACAGTGCTACATTACAACAACTAGGCGTACAATTACAAATTCAAAATATTCCTAGTTTAAGTAAAGATAGGCCTACCAAAAAAAAAAAAATGTTTTAATTAAATAAACAGTCAACTTGAATATATTTCGTTTTTTTCATCTAATTATTTCAGCACATAACATTATATGTGCCAAATACTTCGGTTTATCTTTGGTCTGTCACATAAACTAGGCTATATAGATCAACCTTCCACACCCAACATTCCAACACACACATCACGTAGTAGGTCCAGTGTATTGGTATATCATTATAGAAACTGGCGGTATCTATCGGTCTTATTCATTTGTTGATTGATGGGTTTTTGTTTTCCCAGCAGTTGCCCAGAGTAACCCCGTTGCAAGCCAGGAACCGGCGCGCACAGCGAAAACTCTGTTCCGCCTCGCCTTGAACACAAGTGCGAATCAGCATAATTGTTCTAATTGCGGCCAATTTCTCGGTGAATGGACCCCGCTGTCAAACCTAACAACAAGCGGGGGACAAGAATATCTCACGGTCCTCCGAGACCAGATGAAAGGAACGAAAAACACCCCGTGACCGCTGCCATTCAGCGCGAGGAAGGGCTTGTAATTGAAAGCATTTGAAAAGGAGGAAAAACAGGCAATGATTTGAGTGCGAAATCAACTACCCAGCTCACGAGCCCCCCCCCCCATTCACCGCTCAGCTTCGCTGCTGGGGGGCCGTGGAGGTCCTGCGTGACAGCCTATAGCCCCCCACTCGGCAATGAACCGCATGAACCCCCTACAAAACGTCTTTGTCGAAAGCGGTCACAAGTGACAACAAACATCAAGCATTCCTGCGTACATTCCTATTCCTCGTCAACGAAACGTTGAAGATGCCTACTTGTTCAACGCTCGACACGAACGTTTTGAATTAGCTGGCGCTTGGTGTTAGTCTTGATGCTTTTCTAAATGCAGGTGGTCATTAATGAAACGTATTCTTTTTATTAATAATCCGCAGCCTTCAATTCACCAAACCAGAGATAACTCTTAGCGGAAACTACAATCAACTCAGGGCTGTAGGCCTGGAGGAAATCCTGCCATCATTCCATTCCTCTCTCCTCACACAATACCCATCACTATCTGTCAATCAATTAACGTATTCCCTCTGGGATATACCCTATACCCCCCCCCCCCTCTCCCCTCTCTGGGTGGCCACCCTAAGAGGCAGATTTGACCTCTCAACTTCACTTTGAACTTTGAACCCAGAGCAGTAGTTCTCTGCAGCACTGCCCCCCCCCCCCTCTTTTTATAACTTTCCTCTTGTTCTATATCCTTACACACCCTTCCTCTCTTCACTCACATCCTTTCCCCCCCACCCCTCCTCTCACTCACAAGGACTTTCTCACTCACATTTCTTCAGAGCCACTTTAAAGGGAATGCTACTTCAAGACCCTTTTAAAAGGTATTCACAACAAAACAAAATGAACACAACCCTCTCAGTAATCAAATTTCACATTTCAGTTTGAAGTTGAAAATATGTTGACTTATGTTAACTAGACAGCCTTTGGTGAAGGAATGAGAAATCGCTGGAATTATACAAAAAACACTGCATACAGCATCAGGATGACTAGGCAGAGGACCATTGTCTCCCTCTAGTGGTACAAGGCTGCACTGCAAGGTGTTTGTGGACCCTGTCGGTAGTGTGTGGACTGCTCACTTAAATGGTATAAAAGGTTTCCTACAGTTTGGGTCACAATCTGTCCCCATAAGTACATAATGCAGCCTTTTCTTTAGTTATTTGCATTCGATGAAGAACCCTTCCACCCCCCGAAAACAAAACAAACAACCATTCCAACTGCTCAGAAATTTTATTTAGAGGGAAACAAGGGTTAAAATTAAATTAAAATATAAAATTTGAAATGAGCCAGTCTTTAGGGGAGGGGGGACTGGGAGGGGAGTTCCCCCCCACCCCCACCCCCCTCCCCCTTCCCAGAAACTGAAAACCTGAGGGGGCAGAGGGATGGATGGAGGTAAGGAAAGGGGGAGGAGGAGGGAAGAAAACATATGGCTACTGAAATAAAGCAGTTTTAAAACAGGGGATCTGTGTGAATGAAGGAAGGTTCGGGGCAGGTGTATAAAAAAGACAGATGGAGTTAGGCGATAGAGACCCCCAGTCAGTCCTCATTCACTCAGTGCTCAGGCTCTCTGCTTTTTAACTCTTTTCCTTTTTTTTTTTCTTTAATCCTCTAGAGAGGTAGGGAGAGAGAGAGAGAGATTCTCCCTCTCCCCCCGGATCACTTTATTTTCTCCTTGCATTATTTTTGTAACGTCTTTCCTGCAGTTTTGAAAATAGTAAACAAAAAAACGTCCTTCAAAAATAAAATGCAGCAACCACATTTCTTGTTCTACTATTACATATACAGTATATATATATAAATACATACATAAATATCTTACATGTACAACCAATTTGAAAAAGGTAAAAGAGAGAACCAAAAGGTTGATGAGGACTTTGAAGGGGGGGAGGGGGGGGGTTAAACAAGGGAGGAAGATGGTTGAAAAGGAAGTAGGGTTTGTCTGGGTAGTGTGTCCTCTTTAGCTTCACACACGTACGCACGCACACACAGCCTTTAGGGTGGAGGTGAGGCTGGAGGCCCCACCGCCCGAGTTCCTCAGTTAGCCCAGTAAGGGGAGCTGGCGTAGCCTGACTTGCCCTGGCTCTTCTGCTGCATGCCACTGGACTGGCTGCGCTGCCCTGGACCGCCCTGCAGGGGAGACAAACACACAAAGCGTTGGCCAGGGCACTCAACGCTGGTGTGTGTGTGTTTGTCCGTATGCATGTGCGTGTGTGTGTCGTCTCACCTGTCCGTCCTGGGCCATGTGATGATGCAGCAGCTGGGAGTGGGGCTGCTGGTGGGGGGGCAGGATGTGCAGGAAGGGGGCCGGGGCGTAGCCGGGGGCCCCTCCAGGGTTCAGGGGGCCCGAGCCCCCCAGGGCTGATGGCAGGCTGAAGGGAGGGGGGGTGCCCGTGTGGAAGCCCTGCTTGTCAAACGACTGATGGAGGAGAGAAAGAGGAAGAAGAGGAGGGAGAGAAGAAGAGGATGGGGAGGGGTTAACTGGAGGTCCGTTGGCACCAAAGGAATCCAAATGGGGCCACGTTTTGAGTTTCACCCGTTTCTCCATGTATGACATCACATGTATGACACCACTGTGTCGTGAGGGAGGTGGAGACTGACCTGGTTCTTACTGTAGATGGACGCTCCCATGTCTGGGACTCCTCCACTGTTCCCCGAGCCTGACAGTCCTGGAGCTGGGAGGGGAGGGGGGGAGAGAGAGAGAGATGGAGAGACAGAGAGAAAGAAAGAGATGGAGGGAGAGAGAGAGGAAGTAGAGGGGTAGATGAGAGGCAGGAGACACACATCAGTTTGCTGCTTCAAACTCCACCAGATAGCTCAAGCAGTTAAGGGTGGAGAGGGGTGGAGGAGGGGAGAGAGAGAGAGACTCGCTGACAGGAGCAGTGAGTGTGTGAGTCTGGAGTATTAGCAGAGTGAGGGAGGGGGGCGTGGGTTCAGCTGGAGGTGATGCTCTGGGTGGGGTCAGTCCGAGGGTGGGGGGTGAGAGTGATGATGGAGTAACTGGGAGGAGGGAGTTGGGGGGGGGGGGGGTGTACCTTTCCCTGGGCCGTTGCCTGCTGACTTGACCTGTGATTGGACAGAGCCTCCGTACCCTCCCTTACTGTACTCCCCCGCATGGCCCTGCGACAGGTCATCAAAGGCTGAGAGAGAGGAGGGGGAGGGGGTGGGGGGGGGAGAGAGAGAAGGAGAGAGAGAGAAGTGGCAGGGAGGGAGGTAGAGAGAGAGGTGGAGAGGTAAAGACAGGTGGAGAGAAAGGTAGAGAGAGGTGGACAGGGGAGGTAGAGAGACAGGTTTGTGAGGTAGAGAGGTAAAGAGAGAAGTAGAGAGAGACAGGTTTTTGAGGTAGAGAGAGGTAGAGAGGTAAAGAGAGAAGTAGAGAGAGACAGGTTTGTGAGGTAGAGAGAGAGGTAGAGAGAGACAGGTTTGTGAGGTAGAGAGAGGTAGAGAGGTAAAGAGAGAGGTAGAGAGAGACAGGTTTGTGAGGTAGAGAGGTAAAGAGAGAAGTAGAGAGAGACAGGTTTGTGAGGTAGAGAGAGAGGTAGAGAGAGACAGGTTTGTGAGGTAGAGAGAGGTAGAGAGGTAAAGAGAGAGGTAGAGAGAGACAGGTTTGTGAGGTAGTGAGAGAGAGAGGGGTAGAGGTAGAGAGAGGTAGAGGTAGAGAGAGGTAGAGGGGCAGGCGGTCAGAGGGCTGGAGCAGCAGTGCAGCAGGTGAACAGTGCCTGCAGCAGGAGGCCATGCAGTAACAAGAAGCTCCTCCCCTTCTACATCCTGGCCCCTCCTCTTTAGGTCCCCCCCCCCCCCTTCCCTCACACGACGACACGCACAACCACAACCCACAAAAACCCTGGTCGCCCTAACCCTCGTTCCAACACGGCCCTCACCTGTGGTGTAGGCGTGCTGTCCGTAGCTGGGCTGGTGCTGTTGGTGGTACTGGCTGGAGGGGTTGCCCAGGCCCATGTTGGGCTGCTTGGCCGACGTCGGAGGCACGAAGACGGTGGGGCCGTACTGGAAGGCAGACGGCACCCCGGGCATGCCAGCGTAGTAGGGCAGGCCTGTGTAGCCGTAGCCCGGGGGGAGGGGGGGGTTTAGGAAGGCCTGGTTCTGGGTCTGTTGGTTCTGGCTCTGCTGGGACTGACCCTGCCCACCCCCCTGGGAGGCCTGCTGCTGCTGGGAGGGCCCGGCCCCCGACAGGCTGGTGGGGGGGGCCGGGGACGAGGTGTCGGCACGGCCGAATTTGGTGGCTTCGCCTTGAGGGAGGGGAAGAGGGATGGAGAGAGAGAGAGAGAGAGAGAGAGAGAGAGAGAGAGAGATGGAGGGGGAGAGAGGGATGGAGAGAGGGATGGAGAGAGGGGAAAGACCGTAGAGAGAGAGAGAGAGAGAAAGATGGAGAGAGAGAGAGACCGTAGAGAGAGAGGAGACGGGGAGAAAGATTGAGAACGATAGAGGAGAGGAATAAAAAACAAGAGATTAGAAACATATCAGTGACAACAAAAGACCGGAGCGCCCGGGGGAGGGGGTGAGCAGGGTTGCCATAGTTACCCGAGTAAGGGTTGTTGGCTAGGCCGTCTCTACCGGGCATGGTTGCCGCGGTGCCTGGAAACGTGACTCCATAGTAGTCCTGGAGAGAGCATGAAGAGGTGATCAAATACACTGACACACACACGGCAGCTGATCGATGCAAGTGTGTGTGTTCCTGTGTGTGTGTTCCTGTGTGTGTGTGTGTGAGAGAGAGAGAGAGAGACACGCACACTCACCATAGGAAGGCGAGACTGCAGCATCTGCAGGTCCTCGTAGCCGTAGATCTGCTGTGAAGACAGAGAAACAGGTCAGCTGAGCCGAGGCAGGGAGAGGCAGAGAGAGGCAGGGAGAGGCAGAGAAAGACAGGGAGAGGCAGAGAGAGGCAGGGAGCGTCTAGTTACCGGGTAGGCAGGCAGCAGACCTCCAGGACCCATGATGTACTGGTTGGCCAGGAGAGGGGGCACGCCCTGGGCCAGGTTGGGAGGGGCTTTGCCTGGGGGGAGACAGAGCGGTGGGGGGAAGAAAAAGGTAGAAAGTTAGAAACAGGTGGACACCAAGGAAGGTATGGAAAAAAATATATACACAGACATAATCATGTTTTATGTTATATCAATAAATACAAAAATCTCACCTTTTGTATTTTATTTTTTTCAAAACAGCCATATAAACAGGAAGTGCTGGCTGGTGGGAGGCGTCTTACCGGATGTGGTGGCGAGCAGGGGGGCGGAGCGTCCGGCGTTGAGCGCTCCGCTGCCGTTGGCGGTGAGACCGGGCGCCCCGGAGCTCATGTGCATCCCGTTGGAGGACGAGGAGCTGATTGGAGCAGAGCTGGGGATGATGGCAGGGCCGGCGGAGGAGAACGCAGCGAGGAGGCCAGCGCTGCTCTCCTCACTGGTCATCTGGAAGGGGGAGGGAGGGGAGAGGATGAAGAGGAGGAGAGGCAGACAGAACCATTAGTCATCAACCTCACCACATTCTTAAAATGGTGTCTGTGTTAAAACTCCAGCGTTTCTTAACTTACTGTGAGGGCGGAGCTAGTGGAGAGAGACGGCCCTGCTGAGTGGCTGCTGGTCACATGACTGGGGAGGAGGGAGGAAGGGAGATCAGTGATGTCATCAGACAGGTTTGGGGAAGGGGGGGGAGGGGCAAGAGGGCATAAGGAGACTCAGACCATTGGGTGTTCCACAGGAAGGTTCAGATATGTGCTTGTAAACCATCATTATCTCCACGGTTACAGTTGGGACGTGGATGTGCGTGTGTCAGAGTTCCGCTTACCTGCCGAGGGAGGGCAGGGGGGCGGAGTGTGAGGAGGTGGGGGCGGGGCCAGGTACGTGGTGGGCAGGGCCAGGTATGTGGTGGGCTGGGCCAGGTACGTGGTGGGCGGGGCCAGGTACGTGGTGGGCGGGGCCAGGTACGTGGTGGGCGGGGCCAGGTACGTGGTGGGTTGGGCCACTGTCGCTGGTCATGGGGGGAGACTCTGGCTTGGGGGTCCTGGAGGCTGACGGGGCTGTAGAGAGAGAGAAGAGGAGGAGGGAGGAGAGGAAGAGCCAGACATCCATCATTAACTAACCCCAGCTGGTAAATAAACCGCACACATGAAACAGGTGTTTTTATGGTGTTTCCATTCAAAACACAGACTTCAGGCGAGTCGTAGAGACCACCCTGTCTCAATGCATTGTGGGTACTCACCTTCATGTGTGCTCTGAGTCCTCACGCCGCTGTAGCCATTCTGAAAAACACACACAACCAAATCAGACCAAAGGCGACTCTACTCGGGGAGTCGGATGAGAAGATCAGTTGAACCCTTCGTGGTCGTGGTAAACCCTGGACTGCTCACCGTGAGGGATCCAGGCTGAGAGGGGTCCTTGCTCTGGGGGAAGCCCAGGTGAGGAGGCAGACTCCTGGGTACGCTGGCCTGGCCGGACGAGGCTGGGGGGGCGGCACTGGGGAGACCCATGGAGGGGGAGGGTGTGGCGCTTGGCAAGCCCAGCGAGGGGGAGGGGAAGATGGGGTCGGACACGGCCGGGGGCAGGGTGGGCATGCTGCCCAGAGGATCGCTGGAACAACAGCAGCAGCAGCGTCAAACAGGAGGTAGGATAGGAGAGTCTAGTGTCAGGTTCTCTTCATCAAAACATTACTGATGGTGAGGGACTCCCTCCCTCCCTCCCACACACTCTCTCTCCTCCCTCCCACACACTCTCTCTCCCTCCCTCCCTCCCTCCCTGTCAGACTACACACCTGCCAGCTCCAGGTTTGGAGAACAGGCTGCTCTGGGGCTGCTGGAGGGGTGTGGAGGAGGGGGCTGGGGAGACGTCCCTGGCCGGCTCCGACGGGCCCAGCTCTGCCACGCCTGGCTCAGAGCCGAAGTCCAGGGCTCCGAACTGGACGTTCAGGCCCGACACGTCTGCAGAGCCTGGCATCTCCACCGCTGAAGAGGGGATCTGAGGGGGAGGAGGGGATTTAGAATGTGTGTGTAAGATTAAGACAGTGTGAGTGTAAGATGGAGCGAGAGAGAGGGGAGGAAGGATGAGGGAGAGAGAAACAGAGAGAGAGAGACAGAGACGAAGAGAGAGAGATAGACAGAGAGAGAGAGTGTGTGTGTCAGTGAGAGACAGCATCCTCACCTTGGAGGACGGGGCCACCCTGCGTCTCTGGGTCTTCATCTGCCGGGGGGGCTCCGTGATGGGGGCTTCCCCCGGAGAGGGCCCGTCCCTGGGGGGGGCCAGCGAGGCGTCGTGGCCGGGGGGCGTGGGGACCAGGGCGGGGGGCTCCGAGGCGGCCAGGGAGGCCTGATGCCTCTGGGCCAGCTGGCTGAGCACGGCCGACGGCTCCGGCTGCATCTTCAGATCCACTGGGGGGGGAGGAGGGGGGAGAGGGTCAGACTGGAGGAGGGGGGGGAGGGAGGAGGAGGTAACGTGTGTGTGTGTGTGTGAGACTCACTGTGAGAGGTCGTAACAGGGCCGTTCTCCACTCTGGGGGCCTTCAGTTCACTGGATGAAATGGCGGCGGAGCTTTGAACTGCGGGTGGAACGGATTCCTTGGCGTTGCCGGCGGCGACCGGCGGCTGATTGGTCCGCAGGGACAGGTGGGACCTGTTGAGCTGCTCTGGTAACCTGGCGTCAGAGGGGGCGGGCTTGGGGTTGTTCAAGGAGCCAAAGCCAGAACCCAGAACCGAGGACTGGGGGGGGATGAGAGAGAGACAGTGTTAGAGAGAGAGAGAGAGAGAGAGAGAGAGAGAGAGAGAGAGAGAGAGAGAGAGAGAGAGAATGTGAGAGATAGAGCAAGCGTGAGAGAGGTATATATAAACAGAGATCCGTATGTGTGTGTGTAGCGTGTCTCACCAGCGCTGCGTGTGCGTAGGTGCTGGAGGCGGAGGCAGCGTGGGCGTAGCTGTTGGAGGCAGCGTGGGCGTAGCTGTGCGTGGCCGGGCGCCCGTTGTGGTGGGAGTTGGTGAACACCATGCTCTGCCCCAGGCCCTCGGAGGGGGCGTCCAGGCCGGCCAGCTCAGCCTCCACGCCCCCGGGGCCAGGCTTGGGCAGCAGGGAGGAGACATCAACACTGGGGGGACGGGACGGGCCAATTAGAGAAGCTACCTTCTCCTCGAGTAGCCAGAACACAAGATCGTACACCATGCTGGCCCTGGTGTGTGTGTGTGTGTGTGTGTGTCTTACCCGTTTCCAGGTGTGATGTGGTTGGCAGGACCGGAGGAGGCGGTGAACACTTTCGTCTCTGAAAGCTGGAGAGCAACAACAGTGTTACCTTAGTAACAGGCCTTCTCTAGAGGGTACATGTTGGGTGTGTTACCTTAGTAACAGGCCTTCTCTAGAGGGTACATGTTGGGTGTGTTACCTTAGTAACAGGCCTTCTCTAGAGGGTACATGTTGGGTCGTATCAGTGCGTCTGTGTTTGGGGGTGATGACAGGTGGGGGTGTGTAGGGGTCACATCAGGAATGTGTGTTTATCAGGGTGATTTCAGGAGTGTGTGTGTGTGGGGGGGTCATGACAGGCGGGTGTGTGTGTGTGTACACCCTGAGGTCCGGGGTACTCACGTCCTCGTTCCAGTCCTCACCAGCCCAGTCCTCCAGGTTACCTCTCCATGTTCCTGCAGCAGGAGAAACAGTTAGTCAGCCCACACACATAAAAACAGCCTGGGCACATACACCATACCAGAGAACACACACACGGGCTAGACAGCCAATCACACACACACACGGGCTAGACAGCCAATCACACACACACACACCTTCTGCAGCCTCGTTGCCGTCCGTGTCCCAGGTGTCCTGGCGAGATCCTCCAGAGTATTCAGCTGGGTTGAAGATCCTGGGAGGAGAGGAAGAGAGGAGAGAGGAGGAGAGAGGAGACAGAGGGAGAGAGGAGGAGATAGGAGGAGACAGAGAAAGTGAGAGACCATGTTAAGTCTGCAAAGTTTGAATTCACAGTAGGTGATCAAATGGTCATGTTTGTTTTATAAGAGATTCAGAAATTAGTTGTTCCACAGATAATTTCAGATATGTGCTTGTAACCATCATTATCTCTTCAGTCACTAAACACAACCACACCCAAACACTTACCCCATCCCCTGGGTGGAGAACCTGGTGCCACCAGCTGCTCTTCCTCTACCGCGACCTCCTGATCCTGCACACACACACACAGGTCACCTGATGTCACACTAAAAAGACCCCTGCTCTGACCACTGCTCTCTGACACACAGCTGACGTTAGCTGGCCTCCTCTCCACAGTCATGTGACCTGTGCAGTCCTAGGGCTGGAGCAGCAGGGACGGCAGGCTTGCCACATCACTGATGAGGATTTCCAACCCCCCCCTTAAAAACATGCACCCATGGCTCCTTTCACAGGGAAGGGGGGGGGCTGTTTTCCTGTCAGCCTGCTATGCGCCCCCCCCTTACTCTCCCCCACCCTTCTCAAACCTCCTGCCCTCACCCGTGCCTGACACAAATAGACCCACTGTCAACTACAGTCTCAGGGTGACAGTCTAGGGGCCCTGTCTGGACTATGCCCTGGTCTAGGGGCCCTATCTGGGCCATGCCCTGGTCTAGGGGCCCTGTCTGGACTATGCCCTGGTCTAGGGGCCCTATCTGGGCCATGCCCTGGTCTAGGGGCCCTATCTGGGACTATGCCCTGGTCTAGGGGCCCCTATCTGGGCCATGCCCTGGTCTAGGGGCCCTAGTCTGGACTATGCCCTGGTCTAGGGGCCCTATCTGGGCCATGCCCTGGTCTAGGGGCCCTATCTGGACTATGCCCTGGTCTAGGGGCCCTATCTGGACTATGCCCTGGTCTAGGGGCCCTATCTGGGCCATGCCCTGGTCTAGGGGCCCCATCTGGGCCATGCCCTGGTCTAGGGGCCCTATCTGGGCTATGCCCCAGTAGGTTCCTTCCTGGTGTTGTTGTTGGAGAGGTGGTGGCATGTCCAGGGCTGTTTTACCTCTGCCTCTCCCCCTGCGTCCGCGGTCGCCCCCTCTCTCTCCCAGACCCATCTCAAAGCCGTTCTCTTCCGGTCGCACTGTGGGGGCAAACACAGGGTCAAACACGAATCAGCCTCACAGAATCCCAGCATCATAAAAGCAGAGCCTGCTAAACTCAATGCCAACACGACATTCTTTACATTTCTCAGCCCAGCCTGACCAAACAGACACAACAATCTGTGTTAGACGCTTCAATTCATTCAACGCTGTACAGGGCTTTACCAAAACACCCACCAGCCCTTCACACACACACACACACACACACACCTTCTCTGGTGCGGCTGGCTCCTCTGCCCCTCCTGTTGGAGCCCCCGCGGCCGCGGCTGGCATCCCTCTCTCCTCCCCTCTTCTCCCTGCTCTCCTTTATCTCAGGTGGGCCTCCCTCCTTTACCAGGCCTCGCTTCTTCCCCACAGTCTCCCATGAGCTCTGAGAGAAAGAAAGAGAAAGGAGACAGGGAGAGGTAGCGAGAGATCGAGAGAGGGGGAAGGAGAAACAGGGAGGGGTAGAGAGAGATCGAGAGAGGGGAGGGGGAAGGAGAAACAGGGAGGGGTAGAGAGAGAGAGATGCAACACAAGTTAGTTCTGCCTGTGTCGGGCGTGGTCGTGTGCCAGTGTGCTCGTCTCCATGGTCCCCGCATGGTCTGTCTGCATTGTGATGCGTGTGTGAGTTACCCTGACTACGTCGGAGGGGCTCTCCAACAGGAAGTTGATGGCTCTGTTGACGTCCTCGTTGCAGTCGTGTAGGGCTACCATGCACTCATCCTGGGTCTTCCCACTCACCTCGATCAGCTGAGGTAAACACACGCAGATGAGTACCACAAACAGTCTCCCTGGGTATAAATAGCACGTAATTACATAACGGGTCTAGACACGCGTGCACCTGCGTACCTGTTTGACCTTGTCTTCAAAATCTGCGTCGTTTTTGTCGTAGATCATCTGAGCAAGCCGGATCTGTTCTGCTGTGGCCTGGATTTAAAGACAGCCTGGTTAGCATTGTCTCACACACACACAGCCCTATAACACTTCCACACAGTCACAACATGGACACAACCAGGGTTCGTCATTAGCGTGAACGAGGTTACCCCGGCTCTACCTGTGTACACAGGCCAATCAAATCAGTGACGGTCAGACAGACAGACGTAGGCAGCTCATAGACATTCAAATGCGGCTGTCAAACTGCTTGGTTCCAGGGCCTTTTACCTGTATCTGTTTCTGTGGCTGTGTGGTTTGTGTGGTGGTGGGCAGCGCTCTGTCCCGGGGACCCCGGGTTGGGTTGCTGACCACTGAAGTCATCATATACAGTATATACAAAACAATGTATGTACAAAATAGAAAAATCTGGAAGACAAGAGGACACGTGGGGTTAGTGGGACGTCAATGTCTACAAGGGTATTCAAGGGATAGGGTCTATCCACAGCCTAGCTTGTATCAAGTTTGTCTGTGCCATGTAAGACTATAACCCCATGTATCGCCCCTCAAGTTTAAATTTAGACACCCAAGAGGGGGTTAGCTGCCGGTGTCAGCTTACATCCCTCTCTCATATAGTCTCTCCGTCTTTCTTCACGCACTGAAAACAAGGTGGATTGGCACATACATGTCACAAATGATCGTGTTTAAAAATACGGAGGGCACATGTATACTGGTGGAACCAGAATCTGCGTGTTCTAAGCACTGCCAGCTGTGATCACGTTTCTAGGTGTGTTCGTGTGGCTTGAGCTTCAACAGCATAACTCACTATACTAGTTGCTACATGGCGCAGTTAATAAAAACACGAACCGTCAATGGCATTAGACAGGATACAAAACAGCTTCAGGCTACGGGTTTAACCAACCAGGCAGTGATATCTGTTTATCAACAACATAGCACGTCGAGTATAAGCGACAATCACATAGTTTATTGCTATGGTTGTAAAGTTAACAGCCGCAAACTGTGCCGTATTAGGCCAGTAAAAACAACATCACTGTATACCAAAAGTGAAATCAGGACGGAAGCTAAGCTACCAAGCTAGCTGCATGATGGTGGTGGCGAGAAGAAATTCCCGGGAAAATGTTAAGTTAATTGGGTTCATAAATGACGGCGCCTAAGAACGCCAAGTAGCTGGCCAGTTGGTACTTTAAACATGTCTTAGTGGGCACTGAATGTTTATGATGTCTAATAAGCTTTGTCGACTTGTACAGTAGCTAACAGACGAGCCTTTGTTCCCGTGTCGTCTTCGACGGAGAACCTCTAAAATCACCAAAATACCCCCAACGTCGTATCACATAGCATTAATTGACCAATTGGTTCACATACACGTAATTTACCCGCAATGATTTAACAGCATTATATCCAACTAGTTAAAATATCTGCAAACGTTATTAGCTACGTCCGTTGTGTCATAAGGCAAAAATAAACATTGTTCACGAAGCTCTTTGTGTAACTGGCTAACCAAGCTAGTCGGCCGCTAGCCTAGCAATCCGTAAAATATGCTAACGCCTTAGCTCGCCTTCCCAGCCAAGAATGTGCGAATGTTGACTTTGTCAACTTCTATGTATTCTTGTTGACTGCGTATGTCACATGATAAAGTATTAACAAAACAAGTTATAATCATGTTTTTCTTTAATCGGCGGTCTAACGTCAGGTAGTAGAACTAGCTAACTGGGCATGTGTGCATTTCTTCAACCGTGCGTTAGGCAAGATAACATGCTAGCGAGCTAGCTCGCTAGTGGCATGCCATGAAAAAGACTCCGCACAACAATGCGCTAGCGAGTGGTATCCATACCTCGTCACTTAGCTAAACAGCAAGCTACGGCTAGGCTAGGCGATTAACCACCTTGCTAGCAATGTTAAATTAGCTTTTAACGGACATAAATTCAGCAACAGCTCGGTCCCCGTCTTCTTAACGAATACTGCTTTAAATCAGGAGAGTAAACCGGTTGCGTATTTACAGATAAATACACAAACCTTTTATTTCGTTACCTGCTAACACGCTTCGCTCAGCCAGCAGCAGATGCCGTCACGTGACCCAACGCGCCGTTGTTCAACTCTGAGATGCTGAAGCAGCCAGTCACAGCGCGCCTCGCATACCACCTGGTTCTCCTTCGGTATTACTCGGTCCCGTTGATTAATCGGGCACGCGCTTCCTCTTACGCATTGGTAATGAACCTGGCATTATGGTTCTATCCGGGAAGTCACACAGTCATCTGATGATGCATTATATATCTCTACGTTGACGTTTTCTTCTTTCGCACTTCTTTATTCTTTCACAAATGCGTCAGCAGCAGGAAGAGGTCCAACAAGCTCAACCATATTCTCCTGGCTTAATAAATACCTTAATAGGAATCAAGTTACCTATTCATTTAGTGACCATGTGCAAAGAGGGACTACACTAAGAATACCAATGCTTTCAAATCAAACCCATGTTAAAATGAAAATGTGTGTTTGTAAATTAGTAGACAGACAAGACGGACAGTGGAAACAACATTAGATGAAATCCCTTCAGTCGTGTCCAGATAGAACTCTTCCTCTCCCCTTATATCCCTTCCATAAATAGAGACAAAACATCAAGCACAAATAATAATAATTTATTATGAAACAAAATCCATTTCAAATCCATAAAAGGCCTTTCCTGATTCTTGCCTTTACGCTTGCCTACCGCAGCAGCGCTATAGAGTAGCAGAGGCAAAAAAAATACTCCCATCTGCTGGTCTGACGACTGTACAACTGGCAGCCATCTTCTATGTGCCTGTTTTTCCTCCGGGATAACGGCTTTTCTACTGACTAGGCCCCTGTAGCTGACCCCTCAGCTATCAGCCTCTCTCTCTCCTCTCTCTCAGGAGGTCTCTCTCTCAGGAGGTAGGGTTTCAGCGATCAGACACTCTCTCTCTCTCTCTCTCTCTCTCCTCTCTCTCAGGAGGTCTCTCTCTCAGGAGGTAGGGTTTCAGCGATCAAACACTCTCTCTCTCTCTCTCCTTTCTCTCAGGAGGTCTCTCTCTCCTCTCTCTCTCTCTCTCTCTCTCTCTCTCTCTCTCTCTCTCTCTCTCTCTCTCTCTCTCTCTCTCTCTCTCTCTCCCCCCTCTCTCTCTCTCTCTCTCTCTCTCTCTCGCTTTCTCTCTCTCTCTCAGGAGGTAGGGTTTCAGCTGAGCCCTCAGCTTGTCAACACACTGGCTCTTCTCCTCCATGATCTCCTCCAGTTTCTCAACGTACTCCAGGAAGCCCTGAACCAGGGAGAAATGGAGACACAGTGAGGGAGAAAACAGCTCTCAGGACGACAGGATTCACATCCACCCATCTCTAATTCAGAGTTAATTTAAGTACGCAGGGTAGGTACTTTACTGATCTCCAAGGGGCATCACTAACATAATATACACTGGGGTTCAACCAGAACATCAAGGATCAACACATCGATCCATGGTAAAAGGCTGTGGTTCCACTCGTACGAGGCTCACCATGACAGGATGCCGACTCAGCAGAGCCTCCTCCCTCACGCACAGACGCTCCATCTCCTCTAGCTGGTGCATGTGAGCATGCAGCACACTCCATCTGAGAGAGAGGGAGAGGGAGAGGGAGAGGGAGAGGGAGGGAGAGAAAGAGAGAGAGGGAGAGAGAGAGAGGAGAGGGAGAGAGAAAGAGGGCAAGAGAGAAGGAGAAAGTGAGACAGAGAGAGAGAGAGAGAGAGAGAGAGAGAGAGAGAGAGAAAGAAAGATAGAGGGAGAGAGAGAGAAAGGAGAAAGTGAGACAGAGAGAAAGAAAGAAAGAGAAAGGAGAAAGTGAGACAGAGAGAGAGAAAGAAAGGAGAGAGAGAAAGAAGAGATATTAAGATATAATATAAACAGACACACAGGTAAGTAGAGTGAAGGTGAGAGAAAGGGGAGGAAAGAAAGATAAGATTGTAGATGAAGAGGAAGAACAGAGAGAGATGTTGGATCTAACTGATATCATAAAAAAGACAGATAAGGGCCGGGTTTCCCAGATTCGTTAAGAAGCTCTTAACGCTAAGAGCTTCTTAGGAGCGTTCTAAGAACGCTCTAGAACGCTTTTAGAACGCTCCTAAGAAGCTCTTGGCGTTGAGAGCTTCTTAACGAATCTGGGAAACCCGGCCAAGTATGTTTACAGAAACTGCCACTTACTGGACATGCTGCTGGGTTTCAAGAGTCTGTGTTGGACAGATCAGATTGGAAGGCCTTGCTGGACGGGGCCAATCAGAAGCATTCTGTTCAGCTCGTGTGCTCTGAAGTGTGTCTGTTGTCATGACAGAACTTGTCTGTGTGTGCTGTGCTGTAGTGTGTGTTAAAGGCACATTGCGTGTGTAGCTCTTTTCAAGGTTTCCAGAGTGGTTGATTGTAGAAAGAGAGACTTGACTCATAGTCTTGATTCCAATGAGCTCTGCCAGAGACAACTCTCCCTCCTCACTCTCTCTCCCCCCCTCCTCCACGCCTGGTGCTTTCCGTGTCTCCACCCCGGCCCTCTCCCCGGTCTGCGTGTCCAGAGGCCAGGGGGTGTCGGTGGGCAGGCTGAGGAAGGAGCTGGTGGCGACCAGCTGCTCTACCTGGAGCTGGGACAGGCTAAGGGGCTCCATGGAGCGGAGGGACCCGTCACCACTGGACTGAGGCGTGGAGGTCTGGGCTCCAGTCCCAGGGTGCCTACGTGTCTCAGGGGGTTGACTTTCCAGAGGATGGGTTGCTTGGTTTGGGTGCCTGGGCAGCCCCGAGGCCCCTGGTGCCCCCTCTCTGCGGTTAAATGTTGTCTCCCCAGGGCTCATGTTGTGGGATTCTAGACCCTGGCTGTTAGATGGGTGGTTGTTGAGTTTGAACTCCAGGGAGAGGTCGTTGAGTTTCCCTGGAGAAGGGGAGGTGTCAGTGAGGTGAGCTGGGGAGAGGGGTCTCTCGGCTGGGGCACGGAGGTGGTGGGAGAGGGCAGGCTGGGGGTAGAGAGGGGGGGTGTTATTGTCGCTGTTGCTACCCGTCGATCTCACAGTGAAGCTGTCCCCCTCATCTTCCTCCTCTGTGCTCCACTCCTCCTCCAATAGGATATCATCCTCCTCCAATAGGATATCATCCTCCTCCCCCTGGTCCCGCCTCTCCGGCCACACCCCTCCCTCACCTCTGTCTGACCACGCCCATCGCTCAGCGGACCTATAGGATGCCTGCTCCTGCCCGCTACCCAGCATGCTCTCTGCCCTCACACTGCCCTCTGTTTGGATCCTGACTCTAGCCCCAGCCCCATACACAGCCAGCAGCTCCTGCAGACCAGAGGAGACAGGACGGAGAGAAGGACAGATGGACGGAGAGACAGAGAGAGGTGGAGAGACAGAGAGAGGTGGAGAGTCAGAGAGAGGTGGAGAGACAGAGAGAGGTGGAGAGACAGTGAGAGAAGAGACGGAGAGAGGCGGAGGAGAGACAGAAGGGGGGAGAGCCAGAGGGTGGAACTGCTGAAGCCGCTGGTGGTATCTTCGGAGGTGCATCACTCTTTCACTCTCGCTCTCCTCTTTCCTTCTCTCTCTTTCGCCGCTGCTCCCTCCGTTCCTCGGCCCCGCGGCTTCTCTCGCCCATCCTCCGTTCACGTGGCTCTCTCCTCCTCCTTCGCAGCTTCCCTCTCTCCTTCTCACAATATCTCCTCCCAGCTCCACCCACCTCCTGCCCTCCTTTTCTTCTCCTCTCAGTTCAGCTCTCGTTCTCTCCACCCCTCCAACCCTCTCTCTCCCTGACCTCTGACCTCCACTGGCCCCTCCCTCTCTCGGTGTGCCCAAGAGGTCCATCTCCTCTCTTATTCGCCGTCTCATCGACAGACCCGCCCCTTCCTCTGGGACCACGTCCCCATGTTGTGCATCTCCATTCGGATGCCTCTCCTTCTCCTCTCTCCCTTCTCTGTCGATCCTCCTCTCCCTCTCACCCCCCACTCTCTGTCTCCCGGCCCTCCACTGTTCCAGGGTCCCTCTCACGGGGCTGATGTGCTCCAGGACCAGGCCCTCCTCCCTCGCCCGCCCTCTCCCCTGCGCGGCGCCCCCACGTTTGGGAGTGGAGCAGAGCACAGCTCCCCCCGTCGTCAGCCTCAGAGCAGGGTAACCAGCAGGGTCACCAGACCCCCGCCCCAGTCGGACCCTCTTCAGAGGGCTTTTGGGGCCCTGGGTGAGGCTTCCACTACTGCTGCTACTGCTGGTGGTTTGGACGCGTTTTGGGGTGGGGGTTACACCTACAGCCCTCCCTCCACCCCCTTTTTTTACCCCTCCTCTTCCTCTTCCTTTTCCCCTCAGCTCTTTCACCCTACACAGACAGAAGCACTCAATGTCAGGTTACAACAGACAACTAGTTGTGACAGTTAGAGACAACAAACTCCTTCATCCACAGTTTGAATTGTTGTTGGTTTTTAAAAAGGGGTTTAGTAGTTATGGAGAACCATAGTGTACTGTAACATTACCATGGTAACACACACTTCACTCACCGGTCTGCATATCTGAGTGTGTTGAGGGTGTGTTCAGTTGCTAGGTGACTGGGGGAGATGTTAGCAATCATGCACGTCTTTGAATCACCAACGAAGGAGTCTCTCAGAACCTGGGAACAACAGGGGAAACTTTATTGACACAACTGTTTGAACAAAAACAGATTGTACAATGACTTACATATAGTAATCTATGAAACCACCGTAGCTAATGAGAGTTCTTCAGGAGAGAGGAGGTTGGTGTGTGTTGTGTCACCTGTGTCAGCTTGCTCTGTCTGAAAGGTGTGTGTGAGTTCTCCTGGTCCAGGGAACGGATACACTCCTTCAGCTGAAAGACACGCAAACACACACAATCACAAAACACGTGAAGCTTTCGTTGTTGTAGGTGTGCATGTGTGTGTACATATGTGTGGATGTGTGTAGGTGGGTGTGTATACGTGTTTGTGTGCGTATGTACAGTATATGTTTATGTGCGTGCATATGTGTGGGTGTGTGTGTGTGTGTGTGTACAGTATGTATATATGTGTGTGTGAGTGTGTGTGTGTGTGTGTGTATGTATGTACAGTATGTATATATGTGTGTGTGTGTGTACAGTATGTATATGTGTGTGTATGTGTGTGTGAGTGTGTACAGTATGTATATATGTGTGTGTGTCTGTGTGTGTGTGTACAGTATGTATATGTGTGTTAAACCTACAGCCAGGAGACTCTGGTTGATCTCAGCTCCCTCCATGCGGCTCAGCCTGTCTGGCTCCCTGCTGTCAGCTGCTCTCTCGCTCCCTGCCAGGTCCACAAACCACATCCTGCACCACAGACACTCCTGTCAGGCCGGGGGGCCAGCCAATCACGCGCAGGTACTGTACACGGTGTGTTGAATGAGCCGTGGTGTTGTGTAGTGTTGTATGAGGTTAGGTGGTGTTGTGATATATGTAGGTGGTGCCTGGTGATGGAGGTACTGGCCTGCCAGTGGCGTGCTGGGCGGAGTCTCTCAGCTGGATCTGCAGGAGGGCGTGAGAGCGGGAGGAGGAGGGGTTCACCCCACTCACACCCTGGGTGCGCTCTCCTGTACCCTTCCCCACCACCTGCACACATTCCCACAGGACACCCAGGAGAGGGGGGGATGGAGGAGAGGGAGGGAGGGAGGGAGGGAGGGAGGAGAGGGAGGGCAGAAGGGACTGTGTTAGCTATGTGATGAACACTCAATTCACTTTATTAATTAAATATTAAGAAGGAGGATACATGATGAGTTTGGGGTAGTAAATATAGTATGGGGTGATAAGGAAAGTAGGGGGGTAGTTAATATAGTAGGGGGTAGTATGGAATCCTCAGAGGGGTGGGAGATTGTCTGACCTCCAGCAGTGAGCTGACAGACTCCACCCTGACCTGCCTGAGGCCTGCGATCTGCACCACCTTCTGGCCGTCCTCCCTCGCAAACAACCTGGGAGGGAGAGAGAGAGAGACCCAGAGAGGGAATCAGAGAGAGACGAGACAAGGACAAAGAGAGGATGGGAAGAGGAGGAAAGAGAGACCAGAAAATAAAGGAACTGACACCTCTTTCATTCTTTTTCTCTCACACACATACTTTTTCCTGCGATCCAGAAGGTCGTAGAGCTGGCCACAGTAGATCTCAAAGAAGCTGACGTAGACCAGGAGACAGGAGGAGGTGTGGAGGTGTCTGAAGATGTCTCTGGCCGCCAGAGCGTACAGCCCTGGTCTCCCTGGAGACGGGCCCAGCATTGTGTGGGTCTTTCCTGCACCTGTCTGGCCGTATGCAAAGCATGTAGCTTTGCCGCTTTTTGCACACAAACACACACAAATGTTCGTCAACGACTGGATCTATTAAAAGGTCACACGACACACTTGTCTATCCAAAAGTGGTCAGTTTACATGAAATAAAAAACTGTAAAATAAGATTAATCTGTGGACAAGGTGTCTGTCCTGCAGTACGCAGGCTCCAGCAGGTCGCAGGCTCCAGCAGGTGTCTTACCCAGCGAGAAGGTGCTGGACCAGGGGAAAGGCAGTGCTCTGGTACACCTGCTCGTTACTGCTCTCCTCCCCAAACACCTGGTCGTAGTAGAACCTGTGCTGAGGGGACAAGAGGACCGGAGAGGAACGCTGTCACCCTCCACACACACACACATGCTGCTCCTAGCAACACACACACACATACACATGCTGCTCCTAGCAACACACACACACATACACATGCTGCTCCTAGCAAGTGCGTGAGTTTGTTTTCAAATGTGGGTGGGACAGCTTTATTTGATAACTGAGGATGTGGGCGTTAAATATACATTTCTTCATAAAATGTGTGTGGGAGGACAACAACAAATTTGCCATTTTCAAAAAGTGCCCTGGCTCTGAGCGACTGTGTGTGTGTGTGTGTGAGATGCAGCAGTACCTGCAGGATGTACTGGGTGAGGTCCACAGCCTCTCTGCTCTCGTGGACCGTCACACACTCTCCATCCTGGACGCTCACCACGTCCGCCTCCCCCCTCCTGTCCTCCGCACGCGTCAGCGGCCTCTTCCTCACACACACTCTGATCCTCTCCTCCCCCGCTGACCTGCATCACACACACACACACACTCTGATCCTCTCCTCCCCCGCTGACCTGCATCACACACACATCAGAACTGCAACTCACACAATAACAAATAACAGGAGATGCAGCACCTAGATGTAGCCCCTGACGACAGGGTGAACCTACTTCCTGTGGGTCACTGGGGAGCTGAGCGGGAGACCGTAGTTGTAGCCAGGAGACTCGGACACGCGTGTGGACCGAGGCATCCCATGATCCTCTCTGCCCCTCTGGCGTGTCATCGTCCCCCCACGAACAGGCGTGTCCTCATTCCAGAGGTCGACGCTCTGATTGGTCAGCCTGCCGCCTCCGTGTCGTGCCGCTGCGGTGCATTTCGGCGAGGGTTTGTGATTGGACAACGGTCTGGCTTTGTCTCTGGTCTGAGAGCTGCGGTTGGTCGGTTTTCCGATGACCTGCGAGATCCGGTCAGTGTTGTTGTCACGGAGACGGACACCCGTCCCCGCTCTGCCGTGTCTGGGTTGAGACCGGGAGGTCTCCCCGCCGCTGAAGTCCAGCTGCCTACGCGTCGGAGTCCTTCCGGTGGAATTTGAGATCTCCACTCCAACATCACCACCATCATCACCATCATCATCCCCGTGATCGTCCTCATCCAGGGTCTTGACCAGCTGCACCAGGCGGTAGAGCCGGGCTCGGTCGTCCATGTTTAGGACCCCCAGGTGGGGGTAGTCCTCCATGGTGAGCCTCGACAGCTGGGCAGCCTGGTGGATGCCCAGCGCTGCAAACCTGCAGGGACAAACAGCTGTAGCAGGTGGAACTCCAACCACAACCTCCAAAAGGGAGTCAGGTGGCTGAGCGGTTAGGGAATCGGGCTAGTAATCTGAAGGTTGCCGGATCGATTCCTGGCCATGCCAAATTACGTTGTGTCCTTGGGCAAGGCACTTCACCCTACTTGCCTCGGGGGAATGTCCCTGTGCTTACTGTAAGTCACTCTGGATAAGAGCGTCTGCTAAATGACTAAATGTAAATGTAAAAGCTTCTACAAGCTTCTACAACCCAAGCTTCCAAACAGCCAAACTACAAAGGGGTTAATAGTCCAAAACGGAAGCAATTAAGGGTCGTTTTCAGTCCGACTGCAGACAGATTTACTGCCAATTAGCCAATTAAATAAGTAAACTGAGAGATAAAGGCGGGATGTTGACATTATGAACCAATCAGAGTCTTGGCCGGTTCGAGGCTTCAGACTCACCTGAGTTGTGACCTCACCTGTGATAGTGACGCTGCAAACCAACCTCACACAGGCACTCGTACAGGCATGATGTCATCTCCTCTCCACCTCCTTCTTCTTCTTCTCCTCCTTCCTCTCTTCTACCTCCTCTGACATGTGCTCGTGCACCTGACCCCTGTAAGAGGATTTGTGGTCGTCCCTCCATCAGATTAGCGATCACTCCAAGCTGTCATTTCAGCACCACAGTCATACAGCAGCTCAACTAATCTAAACTATCGTTTGACACAGTAGCCCACTAATTTATCTATACTTGCAGGACAACTCTATATGCTCTCAACACACAACTCGCTTCCTAGAATACTGTTGTGTTGATGAGTGATTGCAAGGGCGCGCTCAGTCAGAACAGGCTGGTAAGCCGACAGCAGGAGGTCGGTGTGATGTCAGAGTTGAAACGTGAGACTGGGTGCGGATAGAGTCGGGGCACAGCCTTACTGAGTGTATGTGTGTCACACATAGCTGGACTAGGCCTGTGCCCAACTATGATAAATATAGCAGAGGCAGCCAAGCAACAGTTGTTCCAGCTCTAGCTAGCTACAGTAGTCTGAACAGCTGATGCTATAACATTTGCTTGCACCAAGTGTCAAGGCGCACTTGTCTTCATACTTGGTTTGTAAGTTGTGGAATGTGATGACCACTGACTGTACTCGTAGCTTGAGAGAGATATGTGGATGGCAATTATAGTAAATTAAATTAAACACGTTTTAGTTTCACAACAGTGGACTCACCTATAAGAGTGTCTTTCTTCGTCCTTTTTGCTCCATGTAGCATGGTTCTGGGAGAATCTGCTTCAATTGCTGTATCGTAATGTATCTACCAGAAGTGTATGCATTTGTCACACATAGCCCAGGTAATCTTCTGATGTTTCCGTACACAGACATCTCCATAACGACGAACGGTTTAAGTGACCGCACTCCTTCCCGCTGAACGCACAGACCTATCAGAAGACAGCTGCAGGGCAGCGAGTTGCGACGAAATGTGTTTCACTAGGGACAATACTAACTGTAACACAAAATAAAAGAACCTAACCCTGTGTATTCAACGCTAGCGGTACTCTAGAAATGCCTTCTGACAAGGAGAGAGCTAGTATGCAGATAAATGCCACAAATTCATACGCCTAACATGTAGGATACTGATAAGAGTCTTCTTGAACATTCACGTGCAGTATGTTATTTTGAGATAGCTACGATGTTCAGCTCTACCAAAGAGTGTCGCGGTGAGTTATTAGCTTTTGACATCTGTCAGTCATTCAATCAGACACATGCTGTTGTAGCGTCGCCAACCAGAAAACGGCATGCACCCCGCACAAGCCTTAAAACTCTTTAGCCAAGGCACGGGGCAATTTAGAGAATTGTTTGACCATCTTTAGTTTGGCAAGTTTGTGGCTGTTTTAAGAACTTCAAGAGGTAGGTTGTCAAAAAACGTTTCACACTGGCTGTGACAGCACACACACGCACGCAATTCAATGCACTGAATTACTCTTTCTCAATCTCTCGCTTGCTCGCTCACTCTCTCTCCATTATCAGGACATCTTGCTGTGGAAAAGTACCGGCATGTCCTCTGAGGAAGAAAATACCTCTCCACCTCAACCTCCCTCCTCTTCTGCCTCTCCACCCCCCTCCTCCTCTGCCTCTCAACCTCCCTCTTCTGCCTCTCCACCTCCCTCCTCTTCTGCCTCTCCACCCCCCTCCTCTTCTGCCTCTCCACCTCCCTCCCCACACTTCATTGGGAGCAGAGAGGATATCATGCAGGCTGGGAGAGTGGTGATGAGGGTGAATGACTGCAGGGATGTGCTGGTCCTCTACTATCAAGGGGAGTTTCATGCCATGGATGTGCGATGTTACCGTAAGGAGTCACAACACAAAAGTACCAGGGAGTCAGGTGGCTGAGTGGTGAGGGAGTCGGGCTAGTAATCTGAAGGTCGCCAGTTCGATTCCCCGGCCGTGCCAAATGACGTTGTGTCCTTGGGCAAGGCACTTCACCCTACTTGCTTCGGGGGGAATGTCCCTGTACTCACTGTAAGTCGCTCTGGATAAGAGCGTCTGCTAAATGACTAAATGTAAATGTTCTGTGTAGTCAGTCACTGTGATTGCCTTCTCTGCCCAGATTCAGGTGGTCCACTTCAAGGAGGAGACATTGAGGTAAGGATGAGCTTCTGTATATTCGTCTAGCCCCAATCTAAATCACTCCTAACCACAGAGCTCTCTCTTACTTCACTAATACTCTTGGACTTAATAGTGTTTGTTGTTGTGTTTGTTGTTGACAGGATTTTAATGGACGCAAGTGCATCGTGTGTCCGTGGCACAAGTACAAGATCACTCTGGCGGAGGGGGAGGGGCTGTACCAGGCTGTCGACCCCTCAGTTAAGCCGCCCAAACCCACCTGGCGCTCCAAGGGGGTCAAGCAGAGGGTTCACAAGGTCACCGAGGCCAATGGCAATATTTACCTCACGCTGAATGACTCTGGGGAGGCTGTGGAGTCTGACTTCTATCAGACGGAGAGATACAGGGAGCTTTTTCAGAGGACCCGGCCCAAGCCCTTAAAATGATAACAGGATATGATGTCATGGACATTTGGGAACAAGGGATGGCAGTCTAGTTCAATACTTCGTTACGGTACTTGAGTAGATTTTTCTGGTATCAGTACTTTACTATTTATTTTTCTGACAACTTTTTACTTACACGCCTTACATTTTATACACAAATATCACAAGTACTGTGTATTCCAAGTTGTGGAAAAAGAGTTTGCATCATTGATGAGTACTTCTTGAGGCCTCTACTATTTTTTTAAGATTAGTACTGTTACAACGTCGGATGATTACCATATGCACTGTAACTTGTTAGTTTTCGTGGTAGAGGCAGTATTGGTTCATAAATGATCGGCAATGGACTTTCATAAATGATATGAATATATTTTTATATTATTTTGTTTTAGGGAAATATTAGTCCGGTTGTGAAGTCACTGTGCCTTTCAATTTCAATTAATTCCACTATGTCTTCGAAGTTAATAAAAGAATGAAACCAAACTGTTGATTTTCTCTAAAGTTTACTGTTCTGTCATTCATCATTGTTTGCAAAAGTTGTCCCTGTGCAGTTGCCGTCCGTATTGTAAACTAACTATCGCACGTGCGCAGTATTATAGAACTTGTCACCATATTTCTAGCTAACCTGCCAGTGTAGCTTAGCTTTCCTGGGGTGTAGCTTGCGGTCTGTCTACCTTCATCCATTTAACGAATAAAATAACGTGCACCTTGTGAATAACAACGGTAAATATAAGACGTGCAGATCAAAACATGTCTCTATTTTACTGATACTAGTCCAATCATGACAATCATCACGCGGTGATATTGAACAGCTAGAACTATACTGTACTGCTAACGACGTTAGCTAGTAAACGTTATGTGACTACGAAGTTAGCGTGGTAGTTGGCTGGTTGAGCTACCTTGTTCAACTTTATGTGATTAGCTATCTTTATATGTTCACCGGATATTTTAGTTGTCGTTGCCGCATTGAGTGATTAATTTCCATCGTTTCCCAGGTTACAGGACATCATGGCAACGGAAGACAAGAAGCCTGATGCAGACATCAAACAGTCGTCATCTGGGTCTGGGAGCAAGGTGAGGTTCTAGGTAGGGAGCTAGCTTGCTAGCGTGACAAGGTGATTGACTGAATCCAGCCGCGTCAGCATATTGATTCCTTCAGATAACTCACGCATGTCTAGACGGAAGACTTGTCAATATACGTTTCGGTTAATGCAGCAAAAACAACTTGATGTTGGACTCGCAAAGACTAGTGTGATATAAGTTTTTACCTTTGTGAATTGTACTGTTATTGAGGGCAGCACACTCAACAGTTCACTCTTTGAGTGAAACACTTGTTTCCCTTTACAGTCGAACCCAGCAAAGCCCAACTACACTGTGAAGTTTACCCTGGCAGGACACACTAAGGCCGTCTCGTCAGTCAAGTTCAGCCCCAACGGAGAGTGGCTGGCCAGCTCTTGTAAGACACTCTCTCTGACATCATGTCCGGTCTAAACCCTACCTACCCTATGACGTCCAACTAACAACCACACTCTGATCTGAAACCTTTCAGCTGCCGACAAACTCATAAAGATCTGGGGAGCGTACGATGGGAAGTTTGAGAAGTCGATAGCAGGTCACAAGCTCGTAAGTGTGCGCCGTAAACGACACGGCTCAGATCATCCAGTCAGACATGAAACGAGATGTCAGTGTGGTCAGTGGAGTGTGCACGGGTGTAGGTCTGGTATGAACATGGAGGAGAGGGGTGGAGCACGCTAGCCCTGCTCTGCTGTTATTACTGTTGGGGTCAGTGATCTCTTTAATTATTGGTCGGGACATGTCCTTAATGTCTGCCTCTAAAGCCACGCCTGTGTGTGTGTGTGTGTCCTCCAGGGCATCTCCGATGTGTCTTGGTCGTCAGACTCCAACCTCCTGGTCTCGGCGTCGGACGACAAGACCCTGAAGATCTGGGACAACAGTTCGGTACGGACGCTTCATCTTCATCCTCCATGATGGCTTTAATCCCAAATCACCAGGCATCATCTCCTCTGTCACTTGCAGCAGGACTGGCTTGATGCCCCGGCTCGCATCATCGACCAGCTTAGGCCTCCGCTCCATCGTGTCATCCTCGTTATTCAGATTATCTTCATCTTCATCATCCTCCTAACCAAACAGCCCTCTGCTGTTGTGACTGTGTGTTTATGTGTTGTGTGTCTGCAGGGTAAATGTCTTAAGACTCTGAAAGGCCACAGCAACTACGTGTTCTGCTGTAACTTCAACCCTCAGTCCAACTTGGTGGTCTCTGGATCGGTACGTCACAATCAACAACCGGATCGATCCGATATGGGCCCTTTGGTCCATGTCTTCCTTTCTCTCTCTCTCTCCCGCCTTTCTAGTCACACTTCATTTACAAACTGTCCAATAAACCATACAAAATGCCCAAAAATATATCTTTAAAAACCTACCGTAAAGCTGTTTATTTGGCATCTCTGTCTGTGACATCATCAACTTTACCTTGACGCCATCGTGTCAGAGTGCCAATCAAACAGATGTGGGATTTAACTGGATGTTACGTTTCCATTTGAAGAAGCAGACAGTGTTGATGATCTGGTATTCTGCTGAGGTGGCAGTTGGGCCAGAGGTGGTCATGTCAGGCTTATCTCTCCGTCTTCCTCCTGTAGTTTGACGAGAGTGTGAGGATCTGGGACGTGAAGACTGGGAAATGCCTGAAGACCCTCCCGGCACACTCAGATCCAGTATCGGCTGTAAGGACCAGGACACACACACACACCACCTTGCACGCACACACACACGCAGACAGAGGAGAGAACATCACACATGACTGTACTGTACACACTTACCTGTGTGTGTGTGTGTGTGTCCAGGTCCACTTCAACAGGGACGGGTCTCTCATTGTGTCCAGCAGCTATGACGGCCTGTGGTTAGTCCCTCCCCCTCTCCCCCTCCCCTCTCCCCCTCCCCCCGCTCGCTCACACCAGCATGTAGACGAGTATCTAACGTTTTGCGTCGCCATTCATGACGTGTTTGTTTGTTTGGTTCCACAGTCGTATTTGGGACACAGCATCGGGACAGTGTCTTAAAACTCTGATCGGTGAGTTGGACTGGCAGGATCTCTCTCCTCTCGTCGTGTCTCTCCTTCTCTCTCCGGTGTCTCTCCTGAGGTACATGTCAACACGCTGTTTGTTTTCCCTCCAGACGATGACAACCCGCCGGTCTCGTTCGTCAAGTTCTCCCCCAACGGCAAATACATCCTGGCTGCGACTCTGGACAAGTCAGTTCCCCTGAACACCTAAGACAAGCTCATTACACTACAGCAGATATACATCTGTGGATCCTTTTCTCTAACTTTGATCTGATTTCCTCTCAGCACCCTAAAGCTTTGGGATTACAGTAAAGGGAAGGTAAGGAGGGTTCACACACACACACACACACACATCTACGTTGATGGTTGCCCGTGGTGATGGCTGATGTGCTGTTTTAGTGCCTGAAGACCTACACGGGCCACAAGAATGAGAAGTACTGTGTCTTCGCTAACTTCTCTGTCACGGGAGGCAAGGTGGGTGCTCTGTAGATCTGATGACCACTGCTGTCCAGACTATACATGGTCCATATACACGTGTATGTGTGTGTGTGTAGTGGATCGTTTCAGGCTCAGAGGACAGCATGGTGTACATATGGAACCTCCAGACCAAAGAGATCGTCCAGAAGTTGCAGGGACACACAGGTGAGAGTCTAACAGACGTGTGGAAGGACAACAGAAAGGCATGTTTCAAACACACGGACGTGCTCAAAGTTGCTGTACCAAGAAGTTACTCTGATGCATGAACTCATCTTGGGGTTCCGTCAGAATAACCACGGCAACCCTGTTCCGCTGTAACCATAGTAACTCTTCTGTCTTGGATACTATGGCAAAGGCTCATCCTTGTACTCGTGTGTGTGTGTGTGTGTAGACGTGGTGATCTCCACCGCCTGCCATCCGACAGAGAACCTGATCGCCTCGGCCTCGCTGGAGAACGACAAAACCATCAAACTGTGGAAGAGTGACTGCTAGACCACGCCCCCCAGCCCATAGCCCCGCCCCATCCTGCTCCATGCTCCTCCCCTTACACTATCTCCCGCCCCCAGACTGACCCTGTGAAGAGGGCTCATGTTTTAAAGACGTTTGTGGACCGCCACATCTCCCTCGGAGCAGAGCCACTACCGCCAAACCAACCAACCACACCACTGCCATCGTCGTCACTTGCGCAATCTTTGCCAGGTTCCTCGGCCAATCACAGCGGAACACTGGAAGGTTCTCCTTAGTTCTCACACATAGAAGTAAACGTTTTGTTTTTTGGGAACTCTAATTTTAATGACTGGTTAGTGATAAGGCCCATGCATTGACAATGTCTTAAACAGTAACACAATTCTCCATGTGTTATTTATGTTTAACCAGTTGAATATAACCCCGATTGTTTGGCGCCGTAACTCCTGCACGGGGCTTACCCCCCCCCTGTGGTATGAGATTGAGATACACACCCCTCCTTCCATCTGAATGTTTTCGCTAGGTCCAGGTTATGCTGTTTAACCAGCCCTAACTCTCCTGAAAACAAGGTCGCTCCCTCCTCCATCCATCCCTTCCTTCCTCCATCCCCCCCCCCTCCCTCCATCCCCACCTCCCCTCCCTCCCCACCTCCCCTCCCTTCCTTCCTCCATCCCTACCTCCCCTCCCTCCATCCCCACCTCCCATCCCTCCCTCCCCACCTCCCCTCCCTCCATCCCCACCTCCCCTCCCTCCCTCCATCCCTCCCTCTCTTCATCCTCCCCCTACTCCCCGTTCAAAGGTTTGTGATGGTTTACATTGTTTCACTTTTCAGCTTCCTGCCCTGTAGCTCTGGAGATGACATCACTTCTGTGAGATGACATCCGGCTACCACTTAACCTCTGTATCAGACAGGCTCGTTCAGCTTCGGTTTCTTATTGGATGCCTTTTTATGTCATATACCTTTTCCAGGTCCTGATTGGTGGAGAGTCTGGATTTGTGAAGAAAAAAAGCAGGAAGATTACAGGTTGTTTTTTTTTCCATGTTGTACAAAAAAAAATAAGTTAGAGGTGTTTGTTTTGTTTTTTGACCTATGAATTAAATTCCTGTTCTGTTTGAACATCACATCGTCTCTGGTAGTGCGTTTCACAATTTATAACAGCCTCCACAGTGTGTGTACACAAAGTATACAAGAGTATGACCTCTGGGTCAGTCAAGGGTCTCAGTGTCATTCTCCAGTTGTGCTCTTCGTTTCATCTGAGGAACATGATTGCAGAATCTCCTACCATCATCTAAGGACGTCTGCCAGTAGCCCCTTCGATCACCACTGCTGGTAAACTCCCAGCAGCCCCAGAGCTGCCAGCCAGTGCAGTCCCACAGGCCTCCAGCAGGCGGCGCTGTTACACAGGTCGGAGGGGCAGCAGTGGATGGCGACGCCAGGGAGCTCCTTCTGCTGGCAGTGACGAGACGTAGCACAGCCGCGGGTCAGAACCATGCCTAGGGCCACTGCATGCACACACACACACACACACAGAGGCAGAGAGTTAGAGAGGGAGGGTGTGAGAGAAGGAATGTGGAGAAGGAAGGCAAAGATGGTGAGGGAGAAAGGAAGGGAGGGAGAAAGGAGGAAGGGATGAAAGGAGGGAGGGAGGAAAAGAAGGAAGGCGAGGGAGGGATGAAAGGAGGGAGGGAGGAAAAGAAGGAAGGGGAGAGAGAGAGGGAGGGAGGTGGCTGATACTGACTGCTCTGTGTGCGTATGCAGAAGCGGTGTTTGAACCCCTGGTGTGAGTGAGAGCAGGTGATGACCACAGGGTTGGCACAGCCCACGTCCACGTACCTCCCTCCCTGGACCACGTTACAGCCCAAACACTGGAGCGCCTGGGCTGGAACACACACAGACACACACAGACATATATACACACACACACACAGACATATATACACACATACACACACACAACACATACAAATGCAAGCTCTTAATGTTAGAGCATCTGAAAATGTACCTCAGTCTATATGAAAGTGCAGTGTATATGATTTTGAAAATGCATGGATGTGTGTGCTTAAGCGTGTGTGGGTGGATGTGTGTGTGTGGGTGGATGTGTGTGGGTGGATGTGTGTGCGTGTGGGTGGATGTGTGTGTGTCTGTGGGGGGGTCGGAGGGTTTGTGCTGGCCTTTAGAAAGGTCAGAGTGTGGGGCCAGTCAGTGTGAGAGTTTACATAAGCACCAAAGATGAATAGCATTAACATTTAGGCTGCAGTCAGGACAACCACACTGTCAAATACTGTAGGTTACAACAGGAGCGAAGGACGTCAAGCACAGAACAGCACAGCCGTAAAGAGGATGTCAACGCACAATAATAAAATACATTTCATCTTCTCATATACTCTGACATACCCACAGACACAAAGAAACAACACACACACACACACACACACACTGCACACATTACACACACACACACACTGCACACATTACACACACACACACATTACACACACACACACACACATTACACACACACACACATTACACACACACTGCACACATTACACACACACACACACACACACATTACACACACACACACATTACACACATTACACAAACGCGATGCCACAAAGCATCCAGCCTCCCAGAGGCCCCTTACCGTGAGCGAGCAGCAGGGAGCAGAGCAGGACCAGGGTGCGGAGGAGGACTGTGGACCCGGGGAGGGGACCCATGGTGGGGCTGGGGTCCAGCGTCCAGCTGCTGGAGAGGCAGGGAGGCTGGGAGGTCTGACCGAGCTGGGAGCAGGGAGCTGGGGAGAGAACTGGGGAGAGGAGGGGAGGCTGGGGGAGGGCTGGGAGGGGGTAGGAGGCCCCAGAGGGCATGCATCCCTACTGGACGATGGTCTGGTTGCGTGGTGATGATGCCAGGGTTGTCTGCCCGTCTGGTGGTGCGTGTGTCTGGTAGTGATTCTGGGCCTGGCAGCGTCCTGAGCGTGGCTCCGCAGGGAGGGACGGGCTCAGGCGTGTGGACGTGGAGCTGCCGGCTGATGGAGCTCCGCTCGTCACAGACAGGCTGACGATAAGGCGATGGAGGGGGAGAAACCGGGGTTTGGAACGAATGTCTTGAAAATGAACATTCTAGAATCTAGAATGAATGTTCTAGAATTTGTATTTTAGAATGAATACTCTAGAATATATATACCAGCAGTGACCATGCCAGAATATATTCATGCCAGACTGATATTCTAGGAGTGGATATTTTGTAATGAATATTCTAGAATGAATATGTCATGACCTTGGAGATGCCGAGCAGAGAGCTGACAGATGCCGTCGCAGTCCCGCCTCCATCCAGGAGAGGGCAGAGCTGGCGTGTCTGAGCCAGGGACCCTGGAGGGAGGCGGCCCAGGAACCAGCAGAAGCAGTGAAGCTCTGAACAATAAGGCGTGATTTAAGTCCTGTACTGACAGTGACTCTCTCAATCAGTCACACAGTTGGCCGATGCCGGCACCAAAAGGTTAGAGCAAGTGTAAATATGGTTCAATGGCGCCCTTACATGTGAGGAACTGTCTCTCTGTGACGGGGGCAGGATCCAGGAACACGGCTCATGTGAGGAACTGTCTCTCTCTGACGGGGGCAGGATCCAGGAACACGGCTCATGTGAGGAACTGTCTCTCTGTGACGGGGGCAGGATCCAGGAACACGGCTCATGTGAGGAACTGTCTCTCTGTGACGGGGGCAGGATCCAGGAACACGGCTCATGTGAGGAACTGTCTCTCTGTGACGGGGGCAGGATCCAGGAACACGGCTCATGTGAGGAACTGTCTCTCTGTGACGGGGGCAGGATCCAGGAACACGGCTCATGTGAGGAACTGTCTCTCTGTGACGGGGGCAGGATCCAGGAACACGGCTCATGTGAGGAACTGTCTCTCTGTGACGGGGGCAGGATCCAGGAACACGGCTCATGTGAGGAACTGTCTCTCTGTGACGGGGGCAGGATCCAGGAACACGGCTCATGTGAGGAACTGTCTCTCTCTGACGGGGGCAGGATCCAGGAACACGGCTCATGTGAGGAACTGTCTCTCTGTGACGGGGGCAGGATCCAGGAACACGGCTCATGTGAGGAACTGTCTCTCTGTGACGGGGGCAGGATCCAGGAACACGGCTCATGTGAGGAACTGTCTCTCTGTGACGGGGGCAGGATCCAGGAACACGGCTCATGTGAGGAACTGTCTCTCTGTGACGGGGGCAGGATCCAGGAACACGGCTCATGTGAGGAACTGTCTCTCTGTGACGGGGGCAGGATCCAGGAACACGGCTCATGTGAGGAACTGTCTCTCTGTGACGGGGGCAGGATCCAGGAACACGGCTCATGTGAGGAACTGTCTCTCTGTGACGGGGGCAGGATCCAGGAACACGGCTCATGTGAGGAACTGTCTCTCTGTGATGGGGCAGGATCCAGGAACACGGCTCATGTCTCTACTGCTCTCCTATGCTACTATGCTGTTTCTGTGTGCTTCTGTGGTACACCGGCACGCCTCTCTACTAGATCCCCTCCACATTCCTCTCTGCCTCTCCCCTCCCCTCCTCCAATCTCCTGAGGTAATACACCACCTCTCTACCTGCCTGGTGGTGTAGATGGCTGCCAGGAGGACAGAGCTGTGTGCTGTGATGGCATCTGCAGCTCTGTAATTAGGAGCACTCTACTGCTTTTGTTCAGTCTGCAGCACCTGATCCAGGACACACTGGTGAGGAGGGGATGGTTGTGAGATCTGGGGGGAGGAGGACACGCTGGTGAGGAGGGGTTGGTTGTGAGATCTGGGGGGAGGAGCACACGCTGGTGAGGAGGGATTGGTTGTGAGATCTGGGGGGAGGAGGACACGCTGGTGAGGAGGGATTGGTTGTGAGATCTGGGGGGAGGAGGACACGCTGGTGAGGAGGGGTTGGTTGTGAGATCTGGGGGGAGGAGGACACGCTGGTGAGGAGGGGTTGGTTGTGAGATCTGGGGGGAGGAGGACACGCTGGTGAGGAGGGATTGGTTGTGAGATCTGGGGGGAGGAGGACACGCTGGTGAGGAGGGGTTGGTTGTGAGATCTGGGGGGAGGAGGACACGCTGGTGAGGAGGGGTTGGTTGTGAGATCTGGGGGGAGGAGCACATGCTGGTGAGGAGGGGTTGGTTGTGAGATCTGGGGGAGGAGCACACGCTGGTGAGGAGGGATTGGTTGTGAGATCTGGGGGGAGGAGGACACGCTGGTGAGGAGGGGTTGGTTGTGAGATCTGGGGGGAGGAGGACACGCTGGTGAGGAGGGGTTGGTTGTGAGATCTGGGGGGAGGAGCACACGCTGGTGAGGAGGGGTTGGTTGTGAGATCTGGGGGGAGGAGGACACGCTGGTGAGGAGGGGTTGGGTGTGAGATCTGGGGGGAGGAGCACACGCTGGTGAGGAGGGGTTGGTTGTGAGATCTGGGGGGAGGAGGACACGCTGGTGAGGAGGGGTTGGTTGTGAGATCTGGGGGGAGGAGCACACGCTGGTGAGGAGGGGTTGGTTGTGAGATCTGGGGGGAGGAGGACACGCTGGTGAGGAGGGGTTGGTTGTGAGATCTGGGGGGAGGAGAAACAGAACTGCAGCTCCTGCAAGTGACAGCTGAGAGAAGGAGTTTGATCACTTGGCTCCGAAGACGTCACTCCAATCAGAAAACAGAGTCTAACAGACCGAAACACTGTGTGTGTCTCTCTGTGTGTGTCTCTGTGTGTCTGTGTGTGTCTGTGTGTGTGTTCATGTGTGTGTTTGTTAGTTGTTAGTGTCTGTCTGTGTGTGTCTGTGTGTGTGTTAATGTGTGTGTTTGTTAGTTGTTAGTGTCTGTCTGTGTGTGTCTGTGTGTGTGTTAATGTGTGTGTTTGTTAGTGTGTGTGTGTGTGTGTGTGTGTGTGTGTGTGGGAAGTTACAGGATGTACAAACAGTGGAGGATAGAGCTGTCCCCGATCTCCGGTTGCCAAGACTTGACTGAGAACCATCTGCCTAATTCACCACCACGGGAACAATACAGACCACATGGGACAACACACACACACACACAACACAACACAACACACACACACACACAACACACACAACACAACACACACAACACACACAACACACACAACACAACACACACAACACAACACACACACACACAACACACACAACACAACACACACAACACACACACACAACACACACAACACAACACACACAACACACACAACACAACACACACAACACAACACACACAAACAACACAACACACACAAACTCACTCTCACACAAACTCTCACACACATCACAAGCACACAAACTCACACACAAACTCACACACACACACACAAGCAGGGGAACATGGCGACGTTGTATTTAGCCTGCCAGTTCAAAAGGAAGCTCGGACGAACCAGCAAGAACTCCACCAAGAACTTGGGTTTGAATCCCGTAATGAGGACGAGGCGATTACTCTACAGAACAATGTCGCCTCCAAACCCTTGAAGAGAGCATCTATGCGTGTGCCCTGACAGATCTTTAGAACTAGCCTGTTTCATCTAGCACACATTACAACCTAGAACACCCTTAGTCTGTTCATACAGAGAATATCTAATGTTGACTGTAAAGGGAATCATTAACGTTGCCTCAGAGAGAATGTTGAACAGACCCCCTCTCCGTTCCAGAAGCTCTGAAGACTCCCTTTAGAGCTCCTCTCATTTCCTGGTTCTGTCGGGTAAGACTAAAGAAAAGGCAGGAGGAGGATCCATAATTTAATGGGCCATCATCTCTATCATGTTATAAATAGTCTGGCAGCAGCTGTGGTGAGAGGAGGACAATGTTCTGCTGCTGTCAGGCGACGCATGGAGAGTTGAAGGAACACCGCGGACACACTCCATGCTCACCCAGCCTGTCTCTCCGGATTGGAGCTGTGTGTGTGTGTGTGTGCGTGTGAGCGAGAGAGGGTATGGGTCCATGTGTGTCCGTGTTCATGTCCGTGTGTGTGTGTGCCCATGTGCGAGTGTGTGTGTGTGCGTGTGTGAGCTGACCATTGCACCCAGCATGCTTCAGAACACAGTGTTCTAATCAAAAGTGGACGAGTGAAAGGAGGGAGTCTTCACGCCTTCAGCAACACAGGGCCAGGATTCACAGCCCAGACCAGACACACGGACACAAAGACTCATACAGACTCATACATACACACTCAAACACCCTAAACGCACAGGGGAAGGCCTTAAGAGAGAGCTGCTGCGTTGGCCCTTTGGTTAGTGTGGTGGGAAATTGATTATTGGGAAGGTGGCAACCGGAGAAGTATACATGGGGTCAGATTTTGGGAAGTCTGCGCAGTTAGTATTCCACTCTGAACAGGATCAAACCAGAACAGGGAAAAGTCTGATGGGGAAATGGTTTGGCAATCTTAGGATGGGAGTAATGGGGAAAAGAGTGTCCGATCTGCTGAAACAGTGCAGGAAGCTCCCTGATGTGTTTTGTACAGTGTGTGTTCATTAACACGACATCCCTTTTTAAACAGTCTTCCCGGAGCAGCCAGGTAAGTACCTGGGCACTCATCCTCTAACTGCAGGTGATGAGAACGGGCGAGGAGCCAAAGAAATGGAACCATGATGGACAGGCACGCGGATCAATCAGACGCCTCCCTTCGGAGGTGACTGACAGCACACAGCCACGGCCCAAAGCCAGACCACCAATCAGAGGCCTGTGCAGCTGTGAGATCACCATGTGAGTGGCTGTGAGATTGATGTGCCACCCAGGTGGTCTTTTATCATGACTCTGCAGAAACACACCGGTCCATTAAAGCCTGCGGGTCATAAACAGCTGTATAATTTATAGAGCGGGGTATAGCTTTGGCCTTTCGTGTCTGTGCTCTACCTGCAGGGAGCCGGGGGGGGGGGGGGGGGGGGGGGTGAATGAGAACTCCACGAGACACTGCATCTCCACACAGCTCAGAGGAGAGGGCACTGACACCGACATTAACATAGACTGGAAGAAGGGTTTTGATTGTGTGAATTAATTCCTCTTCTGAGAGAGAAAGAGAGTGAGAGAGAAGGGAGAGAGAGAGGGTGAGAGAGCGAGAGAGAGGGTGAGAAAAGAAGAGGAAGAGTGTGAGAGAGTGAAAAAGAGGAGAGGAAGAAAGAGAGAGGGCAACAGAAAGAGAGAGAGTTTACTGCAGCAGTCCTGTGTGAAGCCTGACAGAAGCACACAATGGCGTAAATCACTCAGTAATGGTGAATATTAAGCTATTCAGACAGGCAGACTGGCAGGGAGACCAGAGGGACCAGATGTATTAAAAGACCCCATCAAATGGCTCATCATGGCTTTGATTTCCTTGCAAAGGAAGTATTAACATTTGAAAGTCCCCTGTTCATTTCACACCAGAGGAGTCTGACATATGGTTTTCCACCTAAAGTAAAAATCGTACAAAGTGAAGCGGCTGATCAAAGTGCATATCAGATAACAGCCAGATAATACCTTTGACGTGGGGATCGCGGACATCACACAATGTCTTGTCTCCTGTTGATACTTACAGCAACAGTTCTCGTCTATAACATGTTATGTCCGTGTGTGAGAGTGTGTAAGGGTGTGTGTTTGAGTGTGTGTACTGCACGTGTGTGTTGGTGAAGGGTGCGTGAGTGCGTGTGTGTGTGTGCATGTGTGTGTTCTAGCAGTCAGAATTAGCAGGAGAGTCGGAGTGATTCACCAGCGGCTGCGAGCCGGGGCATTGATCCCGTGCCGGCAGCACAATCATTCAGAGCCGTATCGATCCCGAAGGAAAACAGCAGCAGAACAACCTGATTGTTGGCTATTGATCATGTGAGAAAGCAGCTGGAATACAACATTTCCGTGTGTTAGTGTGCGTGTGTGTAGCAGTCCCTAACAGATACGCCACATCAAGAACGTTATTAGTTTAAAGCCGTTTGATATGGTGCTATCTTGATAGCTTATTGTGTCCTTCCCAACCACTAGGCGAGTCCTCGCTTAAATAGCAAGATGGTTTGGTTACAGATCACCCATCGCGCGCCTTTTCCCCGAGCCCACTATATCCTTGGCTTCCAACCACGCCCCGTTCTCCTCCAGGTTCTCGCCCCGCTACTCTCAATATCCGGTTTCAGCACCACGGACAGCTCAGCTCCGCCAATTCCCCGATTTTACCTCGCTCGCGCGCACAACCCCTGACCCCTTGTTTTATGGTGCCAACTTCTGACCATAGCTGGAGTCGGTGTTCGGGACTGCTTCATGTTAACCGCTGATCACGCCCGCGTCAGAGGCGGCTGAATGTGAGCGGCAGAGAGAGGGAAGGTTCTTCAGCACGAGCCAAGATGCGATAAAGATGCGCTGACGGTTCCTCACACACCACCTTATTATTTACCTTTTATGTTTTTCTGCTGAGCGCCGCAGGGACGATTACAGGACGAAGAGGGCGCGAAGAAGAGGAGAATTCTGTGGCGAGAAACAGACTATCTACATGTGAGAGCACCGGACCGAGATGCAACCGACGAGCAAGATCCTCACTCTCAGCCTCCTCGTCCTGATGGGCACCGAACTCACCCAAGTAGGTTTTTAATAAACGCCATTTTACCCCAGTTCCACTACTCAGAGCCCGGAGTAGCGTGTTATCCCACAGATTAGCCATATCAGTACAAGAGTGAGACTATAGCGCCAGCTACGGATTATGATGCGGCAATAATATCCTACAGGCAGACGTCCTCCCGGCAGAGATGATAACTCACAGCATATCAACTGTAGTGACCACATAGGCTGCAGATAAGCCCTAAAGTCAGTTAGTTTTCTACTGCTAGACTATTTTACATGACAAAAGGGAGAAGAATCCCTTTACGTAGGCTGTGTGCCTATCAGTATGTGTCTATGATTGAAATTAATTAGTTGAATTAATTTCTTAGCATATGTAGGCAACAGACGTTTATTTATAACTAAATCCATACAATATTTCCATCCACAGCTACTCATCTGATTACGTTATGTTGCAAATGCTAAGAGTGAAAAAAGGCTTGTCTTCTAAATAAACCCATATTGCCTTTGGTTGAATAATTTCTCTGAAGGAAGTTAGCCTAAAGGCCACCACAATAGTCTTACTTTTACACGTATAAAACGTAACATGCTGGTTGCTGCCAATATCAAATTGACGCAATTGATTATCAAGTAATTCACCCCTTGTCTTCAAATTATTTGTGTTTGTGTAGTCAGGGTTTTAGTTCAGTCTACTCATGTCCTATGACCCTCCACCCACCTGCCCTCAACTTTGTATCCCTTTTTCCCCATCATTAGTTCGCTTTTCTTTCAAATTAATAATTAATTTACATGATACCTATTAACTGGTGCTTTTGCAAGATTGTAACCATGCACACACTCAGTAACACAGCGCCCTCTGCTGGGCACTGCTGCGAAGCCTCATTTTATTTTAAGTGGTTACTGTATTTCGATTAAACTCTCTCACACACGGACGATCTGAAGTGAATCGTACTTTGTGTTACCCTAATGAGTGATCCATCCATAACTTTTTAATTTGATCGTTTTATTTATTCATCCACAGTGAAACTGTGAAACCTCATCGCCAAAATGATTTTTTTTCTTAGCAGTTCATCAATAATGGAACCAGTAGGCCTGTTGTGTATTTATGCGGAAGTCCTGGTATGCATCACTTAGGAACAGCAGAGTGCACCGCCTCAAATGCCGTGCCATAAAGAACTGATGTCTCTCTATTCACGGAAAGACACTATAAATAGGCCGTTTTTTGTTCTAGAGACATTAGCCCGCATGACGTGTAATACCCGTTTCAGACGCTAGGTGGCACAACTGCCCTAAATACATGATAATACTAACTCGGTGGTTGGAGCCTACCTGCTGCTGTCCACAGAGGGTGGACCGTGCGTAAAATACCTTGTTTAAACTGTGAGACTAAAGCAAGACTTTGCAATCGTTTGGCCAAATAAAAATGTACAAATTAGACCATTGAAACATGCAGCATCTGGTATCTTGTTTTGCTATTTGAAACGCTCGAGATACATGTCACCTGGCCAATTATAATGCCGTCTATGGTCTCTAGCAGGATCCATGCGTAAAACGACCATTCTATTGAATGAATATGACCAATTGGAGTTTCATGAATGACATTTTAAAATGTAACCGAGGCTTACTGGCCGCTTCTGCCGTGGCCGCATCACCGTAGTGTTTTCTGTCACTGTCACTGTCACTGTGCGCCGGTGGGCGGGGCGTGGCGGAGGAGCACAGCGAATGAGAGTCAATTGAATCTTCTCGTATTTTGATCCCGAGTGAGATTTAGAGCGCAGTGGTTCACTATCTTCAGCCGCATTGGACCATCATCTTCGGCTTTAAGGTTAGGAGACCCTGCGCTGGGCTACCGAATATGGCAAATCAAAATCTCCACGCTGCCGCGGCCCCATCGGTGCACCAAATAACCAGCTTTGCGAATCACCCGGTTTGCCCGTCAAACTTAAGTGTACTATGAGGATTTTAGTGCGTAAAGAGAGCAGAGATGTCGGTGCCTATGTTGAAGATTGGAGTGGTGCTCAGCACCATGGCTATGATAACCAACTGGATGTCGCAAACGTTACCGGGCCTGGTGGGACTCAACATCACCAAGCTCTCGGTGGCGCCACCGGGGATACCGGATAGAATCACCGGAGTGAGTGACTGACAGCTAATACGTTATCAATAAGAATGTCATTATCTCAGTGTTTCGTTTGCTGCTTGTGAAACGGAGATGATCAGAGATCAGAATCATGAGTGTAATTAATATCTTAACATAATTTAACAGCCAATACAGCATACTCTCAAGGATCACATGATGGTTAAAGGGAGGAATCCCTGCCCATCTAAACAAATCACTAAAGTAGTATTACTTCCTCCTATGACAATGAAACGAGTAATCATTGTATGAATACAAGATTAATATACACTTCTTCTTAGGCTACTACAATAATTAAAGTTGCTCTCTCTACTCTCTAGTATTTGTTGAATGAACTAATTGAACGATAGGGAGAACCGCCTCTAGAAAATGGACAAATCCTAGCTGTGTGATTGGCTGTGTTTCAACCCTTTGGTTCCCTGACACACTCCTGCCCTGAGCTCTGAAGTCTGTGCGACTGTGTGGCCATAACACAGTCACAAAGAAGATGCTTCTGTCGAAAGCAACAGACGGGGGGGAAACTGAACCGTCAACCTCTTGACCTGCAGTCTGACACTCCAACACAGAGCTACACCTATGAGCTATATAGTAGATCTTTATCCTCTTGGATCAGATGGTTCAAAACCAAGATTAGAGGATTACAAGATCAGGAGTTCACGCCAACATTCTGGAACTACTCGTTAAAGCAATATTCAAATATGTGCATTGTCTTTTGATCTTTCCATTCGGGTTTCTAACGATCAGATTATTTTAGATTAGGGTGAGCGCACAGCAAGGTCCCACCACAGATGGGGGATGACGTAAGCAGGGCTCGTCATCTTGGAGTGGTTTATGTTACGTAACCCCCATTGGGAGAGGGATTCAGATTCCAACTGGCAGCTCGCTCAAACCTCCACCTAGAATCAGGCAAGGAACCAACCACCCAGTCAACTACTACCCAATCAGAGCCTGAGAGATTCAACCCCCCCCCCCCCCCCCCCAATCAGAAACAGAGACAGAATCAATCATGTACCCAGTCAGACTCACCATTAGATTTGTATTCACACACCCACCTCCCACCTGTTAGAAACAACATCCTGTCAGCTGGTTCATCCTCCACATGTGTGTCTGCCAACCCGCCTGTCTGTCTGTCAGCTGTCTATCCACAAGACCGGTCTCCATACCGGCTTCGTCTGCCAGCCTGCAGACCTCCTAGTCTCTCAGCCAGCCTACCTGTCTGTCTCTCAGTCAGCCTACCTGTCTGTCTCTCAGCCAGCCTACCTGTCTGTCTCTCCGCCAGCCTACCCGTCTGCCTGCTAGCCTGCAGACCTCCTAGTCTCTCAGCCAGCCTACCTGTCTGTCTCTCAGTCAGCCTACCTGTCTGTCTCTCAGCCAGCCTACCTGTCTGTCTCTCAGCCAGCCTACCTGTCTGTCTCTCAGCCAGCCTACCTGTCTGTCTCTCCACCAGCCTACCTGTCTGTCTCTCCGCCCGTCTCCCCGCCCGTTCACACTTCTCTCTTCCTGTCCCAGGTGCTGCCAGCCAATCCGGAGGAGTCGTGGCAGGTGTACAGCTCGGCCCAGGACACGGAGGGCCGGTGCGTGTGCACGGTGGTGGCGCCCCAGCAGACCATGTGCTCTCGGGACGCACGCACCAAGCAGCTCCGCCAGCTCCTGGAGAAGGTGAGCTCGCCGCGTCGCCATGCCAACGCCACCGACCACTAGGAAACCCAACTAGCTACCAAACACCAGCATCACTAGAAACATGTCAATGACTTAGTTCCAGAACCTCTACAACAACTATGGAAGCCTTAACCTCAACCACCTGTAATATATAGTATTTCTAGTATCTGGGGAAGAAAACATATCCATGGACAATAACTCATACACAATATACCCAGTGTTTTTGAGCACAGGAAGTGTCTGTAGCATGAGCCCATCGCTAACGGCGCACCAATCAACAAACAACCCAGAGAAACAACCGAAACAAACTGCCCTCGTCTTAACGAATACCCCTCTTCCCTGCCCCTCCCAGGTCCAGAACATGACCCAGTCCATCCAGGTCCTGGACCAGAGGACCCAGAGGGACCTGCAGTACGTGGAGAGGATGGAGCTGCAACTGAAGGGGCTGGAGACCAAGTTCAGACAGGTGGAGGAGAACCACAAGCAGAACATGGCCAGACAGTTCAAGGTAGGAGCTCTGCTGGACACCTCCGGTCTGTAAGGGCCTCTACTGGATCCTGCTGGCCTGCTTTACAAGACTCTGTGTCTGTAGATGGTAGGAATGTCAAAGTGTGTCTTAGTTAGAGCTTGGCGCAGTGTAGCTGCAACACAGGAAGGGAACCAATCAAATTGACAGGAAATAAACAACAGTATTTTCAGTGATAGGTTGAAATGACTTGACTCAGTAGAAAACCATGTGCATTGTCAGTGAATGAGTATGCAGTAATACAGTATACCCATTTATAGACATGATTATGGTGATCCAAGCATTTCATGCGTGTGTGTGTTTGTGTGTGTGGTGGGTGTGTATGTGTGCGTGTGGTGTTTATGTGTGTGTGTGTAGACAGGTGAGAGTCAGGTAACGCTCAACGGTGTCTCGTCTTCTTGCTTGCAGGGCTAACGTTAGGAAGGGTTAACAGAGCCACAGACTGAAGATGCTCAGCCACCCAGTCTCACCCCGCACCCTGAATATCACGCCCCGCACCCTGAATATCCCCCCCGCACCCTGAATATCACGCCCCGCACCCTGAATATCACCCTCCGCACCCTGAATATCACGCCCCGCACCCTGAATATCACGCCCTGCACTTCAGTTGCCTTAGCACTTCTCTCACTCTTAGACCCCCACAAACACTCTCTCTCTCTCTCTCTCTCTCTCTCTCTCTCTCTCTCTCTCTCTCTCACTCGTTCACTCTCTCGCTCTCTCTTTGCCTGTTTTTCTTGCCCTCTCTCTCTCTCTCTGTCTCTGTCTCTCTCTCTCTCTCTCTCTCTCTCTGCATGTCACTCCACTCCAGAGTCTTCCTCTCTCTCTGATTCTGTTCTCACCACGCCCCCATCAGTCCCGTCTGCATTCACACCCTGACGACCAAGGAAACGATGTATGTGACATGAAGCATGTAACCTGCATCTTGAAGGTTGAAATAAAAAGCTTTAAAGTGCTGGTGTGCTGGGGCCTCTGTCTCTGTGGTTCTGTAAGCCGCTAGGCTCACTCCATACAAACCCACCCAGGCAGACAGACAGACAGGCAGATAGGCAGACAGGCAGATAGGCAGGCTAGCAGACAGGCAGGCAGGCAGACAGGCAGGCAGGCAGGCAGGCAGATAGGCAGACAGGCAGATAGGCAGGCTAGCAGACAGGCAGGCAGGCAGGCAGATAGGCAGACAGGCAGATAGGCAGGCTAGCAGACAGGCAGGCAGGCAGGCAGATAGGCAGGCTAGCAGACAGACAGACAGGCAGGCAGGCAAGCAGGCAGGCAGGCTAGCAGACAGGCAGGCAGGCAGGCAGATAGGCAGGCTAGCAGACAGACAGACAGGCAGGCAGGCAAGCAGGCAGGCAGGCTAGCAGACAGACAGACAGGCAGGCAGCTAGGCAGGCTAGCAGACAGACAGGCAGGTAGGCAGGCTAGCAGACAGACAGGCAGGTAGGCAGGCTAGCAGACAGACATGCAGGCAGACAGGCAGGCTAGCAGACAGACATGCAGGCAGACAGGCAGGCTAGCAGACAGACATGCAGGCAGACAGGCAGGCTAGCAGACAGACATGCAGGCAGACAGGCAGGCTAGCAGGCAGACAAGAAAGACAGGTTGTCACAGAAAGGCAGACAGACAGGTCAGGATCAATGTAGGGAAGACAGGTGTGCTTCAACTACCATACCTACTATGCTCTCCTGCGTGCATATACATATTTATATATGTATATTATATATACATATACCTATCTACAGTATGACTGAACCAGCCTATTCTGACCCTGCAGGCCATAAAAGCCAAAATGGAGGAGATTAGGCCGTTGATCCCAGTGCTGGAGGAGTACAAAGCGGACGCCCAGTTGGTTGTGCAGTTTAAGGAGGAGGTCCAGAATGTGACGGGGATGCTGGGAGCGCTGCAGGAGGAGGTCGGCACCTACGACTACGACGAGCTGCACTCCAGAGTCACTAGTCTGGAGAACAGACTGAGGGCTTGCATGCAAAAATTAGGTAAAACTCAGAGAAGACACGCACTCGTGGAACACACAGGGAACACACGCACACGCACTCGTGGAACACACACTCATGGAACACACACTCATGGAACACATACACACAGTATGAAAGACATAGAACACACACACACACGTCGACCCCACACAGTCTTTCTCTTGTAGTACAAAAGAGCAAACTTAAGAGAAACACGTTCATATTCCCTGTTCTATATTCAGTTGATTTGCAGCCATGCTGCGTGATCCAGTAATAGCACTTTGAACGGAGCTTTTTTGACCGAATATAGTGACGAATAGGTAAATACTTTATGGTCACTGTATAGCCTACGATACAACGATATTTGTTTGGTAACTCTCAGACAGCAACAACATCATAATTTAAACATAAACCTCTGAAAGGAATTTAATTATTAAGATAAATATAACAATTTAGTATAAACAGAGCACACTGTGAAATGTAGACAAAATTGCACATTAAATGCTATGAAATCCTGTCCTTTCCTCAGTTACTTTGGTTGCTTATAGCCTACATATCCTCAGATCTGCCATCGTAGTCATAACTAGAAGGGTACTCACCAGTCCAAGGCGCCAGGTGAACGGTGCGTCGTAGTTCATTAACAACTCCGGTATCTTGTCAAATACAAGTTGTAGTCCAACATAACTTGTCACATCGTTTTCTTGGTTACACAACTATACTATAAAAAAAGAACTAAATGGTTTAAGCCTTTACATTTAAGCTATTATACACGACGGGACATCGGGCAAAAAGCTTTTCGTTAGCTTCCTTGAACGCTAAAACCTTTTACCGATATTCCATTACCATTACTAATGCACATGCGCTGTTAATAATTATAGACACTTCTATAAAACCAACAAATTGAAAACATACTATGTGTAGGTTAAATACTTTAAACACAACATTATTGCTGAATTATGATTTACTTATCACAACAGAATAAACAATAGCAAAATATTTAATTAATATTATTTTGGTATTAGCAACAACTAAAAATCTAATGAATTCGTCTTACAAAGAACACACACACTAACTCTCCTACTATACACAGATTTATTTAAACAGAGGAATGAACTGCTAGATATTGCTGGGTGCAATCAAAGGCTACCTTGTCACTTTGGGATTGTAGTAGACTGGGATTACGTTGTGATAATGTAATCTCATTATGCCATACTCCATGTGTCCGTTCAGATTGACCTCTCAGAAATGAGCGTTGAGATTAAAGGTTTCGCAACCACAACTGGAGCTTCAATTTACGACTAAAAATAGTCCACAGGATTACGGCATCCCGCAGAATTGCCCCCCCCCTGCTGTAGTCCGAGTTTCATTAAGGGGGTTGTTGACTGTTATCCACAGGGAAGCCGACTCTACATGATATAGTGGGGTTTTTACATGACCCCCCATTCCCCGACACTCTCAAACACACACACGCACATACACACACACACACACACACACACACACACACACACACACACACACACACACACACACACACACACACACACACTCACACAGACACTCACTCACTCACTGACTCACCCACACACACATAACCACACATCCCACATTAATTCTCACACAGTCACCCCCCACTCTCACACACACACACAGGATGGAGGGATGAAGGGATGGAAGGGTGAGAGGATGGAGGGATGAGCGTATTAAGAGATGAAAGGGTGAGAGGATGGAGGGATGAGGGGATGAAGGGATGGGGGGATGGAAGGATGGAAGGGTGGATGCGGGACAAGAAGAGCATTCATATAAAAGTTGAAGGGGCTCTGTGCATTATTCATGCCTGCGATCATTAATTCAGGAGGTTAAAAGGAGAATGCTGTAGCTAGGAGTCCTTCAACTGGGACACCTCTGATTCCGACTTGACACGCATGCACACACACACCCACACATGCACACACACACATACACATGCACACACACGCAGATGTCCTGAATGGTGACTTAGATTTGGTCTCTGGCTGTTGCAGCATGTGGAAAACTGACAGGGATCAGCGAGCCAATCACCATCAAGACGTCAGGGTCACGGTTCGGCTCCTGGATGACGGACCCTCTTGCCCCAGAAGACGACACCAGGGTACGTAGGGCATGCTCACACACACACACACACACACACACACACACACACACACACACACACACACACACACACACACACACACACACAGCTGCACAAGTCTGGTGACCAAAATGGACAAGGGTTACATTTAGATTTTTCTTCTTCTCTCTCTCTTTCTCTCCATCTCTCTCCACTTCTCTCTCTCTACCTCCCTCTCTCCTCCTCTGTCTGTCTCTCTCTCCACTTCTCTCTCTCTACCTCCCTCTCTCCTCCTCTGTCTGTGTCTCTCTCTCCACTTCTCTCTCTCTACCTCCCTCTCTCCTCCTCTGTCTGTGTCTACCGCACACAAACAAACCTACAGGTGTGGTACATGGACGGTTACCACAACAACCGCTTTGTACGCGAGTACAGCTCCATGTATGACTTCATGAACTCAGACAACTTCACGTCCCACCGGCTGCCCCACCCGTGGTCCGGTACCGGACAGGTGGTCTACAACGGCTCCATCTACTTCAACAAGTTCCAGAGCCACACCATCATCAAGTTCGACTTCAAGACGTCAGTCATCAGCCGCTCTCGTCAGCTGGACTACGCCGGCTACAACAACATGTACCACTACTCCTGGGGCGGTCACTCGGACATCGACCTCATGGTGGACGAAGGCGGGCTCTGGGCCGTCTACGCCACCAATCAGAACGCGGGGAACATCGTGATCAGCAAGCTGAACCCCAACTCGCTCCAGATCGTCCAATCGTGGACCACCAACCACCCGAAGAGGAGCGCTGGCGAGGCCTTCATGATCTGCGGGACGCTGTACGTCACCAACGGTTACTCCGGGGGCACCAAGGTGTACTACGCCTACTCCACCAACTCCTCCACCTATGAGTACATGGACATCCCGTTCCAGAACAGGTACTCGCACATATCAATGCTGGACTACAACCCTCGCGACCGCACCCTCTACGCCTGGAACAACGGGCACCAGGTGCTCTACAACGTCACGCTCTTCCACCTCATACGCGGCGAGGCCCAGTAGACCGACGCCCTCGCCGCCGGGACGGGGAAACGTCCACAGACGGAAGCGTCCGATTGGTCCACGGAGGCCTGAGGGCCGAGGTGGCGAAAAACCGCAGACGCCTCGACGCGTTCCGTCTTTCTACGTTCCCCCGTCCGCCGAGACACGCCCGCGCAGGGGGGCGGAGCCTCTACCTCCATCTGTGGGTTCTTCTCAACACCGTCGCTGCCGCTTCCTCTTCCTGTCTCCTTCCTGGTTAGGTCATTGGGCTCTCACGGGCCGGAGGGGCGGGGACAAGGAGACGAGGGGAAGGACGTGTCTGTTGACAATTGAGACCCACCCCTTTTGGCTCTGTCTCCAGGTGTCAGCTACTCTGGCCAAGGAAGCTCCCTACTGGGGACACACACACACACACTTACACACACACGCAAATACAGACACATACACACCCACACACCCACGCACTCTCACACAAAGACCCACAGACATCTGATAGTGGAGCCTCATAAACAAACAGCCTATGTTACACGATAACAGTAATAAAGTATGTATCGATATGTCACGTATAGAGGATATCTTAAACAGAGCGTATGAGCAGACATTTATTAGTTTTAGATGACTTAGTACGAGTCTCTCAATGATTGTGTTTCTATGGAATTACCTAGTCTGACTTTTTTTTTTTTCATGACAGAGAACTTGTGCAGCTTACTGTGTTTTAGTTTAGGATTGATTAACTTTAGGAATAGACAACAGTTCTGCCCTCCTCATTTGGTGTGGTCTCTGGCCCTAGCCTGGACTGAGGCTAGGGAGGGAAAGGGGGAGGAGAGGGGGAGGAGAGGGGGGAGGAGAGGGGGAGGAGAGGGGGGAGGAGAGGGGGGAGGAGAGGGGGGAGAAGCACTGCAGAGTCACGTCTCCTGTCCAACTCTGTGTATTAATAACACACACACACACATGCACACACACCTACACAAACCATAGTCACACACATTTACATTTAGTCATTTAGCAGATGCTCTTATATCCAGAGCGACTTACAATAAGTACAGGGACATTCCCCCGAGGCAAGTAGGGTGAAGTGCCTTGCCCAAGGACACAACGTCATTTGGCACGGCCGGGAAACGAACTGGCAACCTTCAGATTACTAGTCCGATTCCCTAACCGCTCAGCCACCTGACTCCCCACCCACCCACCCACCCATATACACATAGCAAATGCAGACAGATGCATGCAGTGCGCACACACACTCACACGTGCGTTGTATCTGGGAACAGCTAATAAGGAGATCAAGGCATTGACTGTTGGCCACCACCTAGTTGCGTCTGTGATTGTACCCGTGTGGAGTTAATCTCTCTTTTTTTCTACTCGTTTTTTGCATGAGCCTTCTTTTTTTCATTAACTTTTTTTATTTTCTCGGGGTGTGTTCTGGTTCGTAGGTGGCTAGTCTACTGTAGAGGGAGTAGCCGGGGGTGGGAGGGTGGGGTCTACTGGTTTCGTAATGGTCTAGTCTAGGTTGCCGTGTCTTCACGTGTTCACTTCAGTGTTCATCAGAGCCACGTCAAATAGTAGTTGAAATCCTTTCACATCCTGGATCGTTTGGCTCCCAGCTGGAACGCTAAATGTCCCGACTTCTCCATTTTGTTGGCTTCATTTCCCCAGACATGCTCGAGCGAGCGGAACACGGGAATGGATTTCAAGTACGTTTTGTCCCGGGCCTGGTGTTTGACAGCTACTCTACTGGCCTGCTGATAGCTTTTAGCCTGTCTATGTCTCTCTAGAGAGCATTGTACTTTCCTCAAAACACCTGTCTCTCTCTCTCTCTTGCCCATATAGGTCAGTCTGACTGAAAAGCTCTGTGAATCAAAAGAGAATGTACCTGACAATGTACCCAACAGGTGGAGACGTATCTATGGGCTGTTTTATACTGTTCGTTCAGACATCACTGTCTGTCTGTCTGTCTGCCTTTCAGAGAGAGGCTAGAGACAGTTTTCTTCTGTCTTGCTTGCAAACTGTTTGTGTTGTATCTGCAATAACATTCATAATAATAAACACAATCTTTCTTTTACGAGCGTGTGGCCTGTATGTTTGGGGGATATTGTTAAGCGTTATTTACTATTCCATGTCCTTTTGCCTCATGTCTTGAATAAAGATATAGATGTCCACCAGTGCTCAGTCCACTTTTGGATTCAGGTGATTATTTCTGTATACGATGATCATGAGTGTTTTGACCGGTACTGACCAGTTCTGACCGGTTTTTCTGCCATCATGTTTCTCCGTTCGCCTCGCCGTGGTCCTGATGGCAGGTAACCAGGTAACGTGTTGGCGTGGCGACGTGTGGGATGCTGTCTCTGTGACTGGGACCTCTGAGCTGCATCTTCCACACCTCTGATAATGGGTCTCACGTAGAGAGCATCTGCTGCTGATGCTATTTACACCTCCTCTCCCCGCCCGCCCCTCCTCCCGGTTTCTCACCCCTCATCACCTATTCCTCACCTCGTCCCCTCCTCCTATTCATCACCTCCTCACTTCCCTATCCACCCCGTGCCTCCCCTCCTCCCCGCTCCTCTCCTCCTCCTTGACTGTGTGCCCCTTTAGCCCCTCCTTACTTCATCACTCCCATCGCCATGGTGTCAGCGGGTATGGAGTCCTCCACGCTTGTGGAGAAGATCAGACTGCAGTTAGAAGACCCACCCTGGGGCTTGTCACACACACACACATTCACTCACACACATTCACACACACACATTCACACACACACATTCACTCTTATTGAAGCCGTGGTGTACTGTCTGAATGGGCGGCCCATCTGTGCGGAGTCACACTGACTTCCTGTGTTAGAGGAAGCAGGTGACAGCTGAGAAGAATAAGTCCTGTTTGATCCTCTGCTACCGGGGAGAGCAGCGTAATCTGCTTGATCTACACAGTCGGAACAAGCCCATGTGATAGGAGAGACCATCTTCGCCTGAGAGCTCTACACTGAAGAGGAGAGACCATCTTAGCCTGATAGACATCTATACTTAAAGAGAGACCAGTTTAGCCTTACTAGAGCGATATCTACACTACAGGACAGACCAGCTTTGCTTTCCTAGAAAGATACCTACACTAGGAGAGACCAGCTCAGCCTGACTAGAGAGAGAGGCAGAGGGGCAGAAAAGGAACTGGGAAGTCTGTCACCATGCCAACGTGATGCTGAGAGGGTCGTGTATAGCTCCCTTCTCGCCATATGCCCCTCCTCGGGCCCTGGCACCCTGCAGGGTCCAGCCTGTAGACCTGGCGGGGGGGCAGGAAATGACCTCATCACAGTCATCAACCATCTGAACATAAAACCATGTCAACAAGAAAGATAATATACAGCAACATAGCCCAAAGGAGAGCTTATGAATAATGAGAAGTTAAATATTAATGTAAACCAAATATTTCCAGAGATTTGGTTTGTTTGAGGTTGTTAGTGTTTCTGTGTGAGAGACTATGTGTGTATGCCTGTGTGTGAGTTTGTGTATGTACGACTGATATAGATCCATTTCTTCCACACTGTCAAGAAATGTACAGAATAAAACTGCTCATCTATAACAACCTAACTGAAAAAAAACGTCTTCCTACCCTGCATTCCTCTCCCTCGGAGATTCACGTTTGGCTTAGCAATGCCTGTAGGGCGGAACCAGGGTCATGAATATTTAACAGGTTTTCAGGAGGAACTGGGAAGCTTCCAGAACACTGAGTGAAGACAGACACTCTGAGGTTTCTCAAGTTCTCTTCAGAACACTGGAGATGAGCGCTGGGTGAAAGAGGTTTCACAGA